>PVJO010007177.1:0-83623 GCA_004026905.1 Hystrix cristata | reverse complement strand
GAGCTCTATATTCCCCCCCCACCATAGTAACGGGAGGTTGGTACTTCACAGCATTTAAGGAGCTCTTTATCTCTTAAAGAAAATTTTACAAAAGAGGTATAGAAAAGGCAAAATGAAACTTGAAATAATAGAAATAATTTTTAAAGAAAAAAGATCAAAGTGGTAAAAAGATTAAATATAATGCATTGTTAAAAGGCTGGTTCAGAACATAATACTCTCTCAAAGATGCTTGAAAAGAAATAAAAGGCTGCTCAAAATTCCTAATATGGCCTTCACAACCGAGTGACTGCCACTCGATTAACAGAAAGCCCTATTACAGAAGTATTTTGAGCCTCCCTCCTTGAACTCAGGTACTTACAGCTAAACAGTTGATTGGCATTTATGAAGATGACTATATCCATCACTTGCACAAGCTCTGGTCCCTGTATTTGTGGATTTATCCCCTTACTGCCCAGCCAAACTAAATCCTTCTTAACTGGCAAATGCAGGGTCTCTGCGGACTCTTAGAACATGACCAAGAATGTCCCAACCTCCAAAGGGCTCCTGGAGCTACCAAACTTCTCCCGTGTTAACACTTCTCACACTTGGCTGAAATTTGTCTCTAACATCTGGCTCCCCAAATGGACTCTGTCTTCTGCGAGCTATGAAGTAAATCCCGTCTTCTTCACTCAGCTTCCGTGTTCACTTAGAGGACATTCAAATAAGTGTATAATAGGTATCTGAAGAAACAAGAGATACAGGTGTAGAAAAAGAACTTTTTACTCTAAACTCTATACATCAATTCAGTCATTTATTCCACAAAGTTTTCCTGAATGTCTGCTATGTGCCAGATGAAATGCTAGTTGCTGGAAGTACAAGGCAAAAGATTTATTTTCCGGTAAGGAGCTCCCAGTGCAACACCAAATCATATCCCAAATCCCACCTGTTATTTGGGCTCCCACGTGTGCCCCAAGATAATGCTGACTGGTGTGAGGGGTTTAGACTCCTGAAGTGAGGATGGAAACAAGGCCTGTGTGAGGAGGCTATTAGAGTTATCCAGATGAGACAGATCATGCATCAGTGGTGGAGGGGACAGAAGTGGTCAAATCCTCTACTTTGGGAATGGTGTCAATAGAATTTTCTGATGAGTGTAATATGTAGGAAGAAAATTTGAGGAAGGCGTCAAGGTTTTCGACTTAAACAACTGGAAACAGAATTGCCAATGGCCAAGACAGGAAAGACCGAGAGTCAGGTTTTGGAGCGATCCCAAGAGTTGATTGTACCTTCGTTGTTTGACATGCCTTATCCCCCCATCAGTGTCTTCCCTTCCCTTGAAGTACCTCCATTCTCAAACTAGGACCTCTCCAGCCTGGACTCTAGGTCTGTTCCCTTCCCTTTCCTTCATCGACCCCACCCAGAGATGGCCATGTAGCCTGGTGGTTCCAAGTATGGCTTCCGGAGACAGAATTCCCGCATTCGGATCCAAGTCTGTCACTGGGAAAATTACTTAACTTCTCTGAACTTCAGTAGCCCCATGTGTATAATAGAAAAAAATAAACAACAACAACAAAAACCCACAAAAAAACCCTGCCATCATCTCTGGGACATTATGAAGATTACACAGGACAATGTATGTGAGATATTAAATGCACAGGTAACCTCAGCTCCCTGGCTAAATCTCTGGTTTCTGTTTCCAGGTTTCTCCCAGTTTCCAGGATTGAGCCCAAGGATAAAGTTCACGTGGCAGGGACACAGTGTCACAACGTGGGGCAGGTAAGGTGAAAGAGCAGGATCTGGTCTGAGGTTCTCTGCCTCTAGAATGGGCTGGAGCCTGGGGTGCAGGTGTGCCTGACACAGAGAGCTGGCCAAGTGCGCCTCCCCATTTCTTGGAAATAAACCATGACGCTTCCCAGTGTGGGAGGCCAGTGGGGAGGAGAAAGCCAGCAGTGATATGGGCCAGGACCACAGGAGAGGGCCGTGGAGGAGCAGCCGAGCGCACAATCCCTGGTGTCCTAAGACAGGGCAGGAAGTGCTAAGAGTTAGCATGGGCTATGTGAGCTCAGAAAGAAACGGTGGGCTCCTACAGAGACTGGCGCACAGCGATGGAGACTAAGCAGCATCTGGAAGTTCTGCTACAGCTGGGGCTCTTGGGAGGAATCAGGTCTTGAGGCGGACAGATGAGAATAACAAAGTCTCCTCTAGGCCTGTGACTAGGAGTCCCTCCCCGGTTGCTGTGCTTGGATTCCCTGCCCTTCTCAGGCCCTTGTCCCAGCACCCCTCACCCTGAATGGCTGCCTTTATTTCTGCCTCCCCAACCTCAGCAAGAATCTCTTCCACTGCCCGGACTCTTCGTTGAGGAAATTTACTCAGCTCACCCTTTGGCAAGTGGTCGTGCTCCCCAGCCCTGGAATCAAACGGGCCTGGGATCCAGCACCAGCCACCACCCACCACCCTGCTGCATAACTGAGCACTTGTCTCATGCTTTCGAGCCTCAGTTTCCTGGTCTGTAAAATGAGCCTGTTAATGCCACCTCCCTCTGAATGCTGTGCATGTGTGTTTGATGAGACCGTCCCAGTACCGACCTGATCACATGGTGGGTGCCTCTGGAATGGCAGCTGTGATTACGGTTAAGAAGCAGACCTGCCCAACCAGCCCACGTGTCTCTGCTTGGTTAATGAGCTGGGTGATTAGCTCTTATTAAAAGGAAAAATGTAAAATAAGCCCGTATTTCCTTTTGTAGGTTAAAAACCTGCTATGAATGTAATTGCCTAAGAAGGTTCTCATGTTTTTAGCAATTACATATGCAGTTCCTGCGGAAAACTTTGAAAGATGGCCCTCATTTGCAGGTAAGAAGTCTGCTGTGTTTGTTAAAAACCAGTCTCTGTTTTGTAGTCACACTTAGATGAATGAGATGTAAAATGCAGAAGGAAGAAAAAGAAGCCCTCTGTTAGTATTATAAGGGTTCGCATAACCAGAACAAAGCAGTTTTGCTTCGGGAGTTCTAATCAAGGAGGCCTTGGTACAAAATTTCCCGTATGCACAGCCCACGTGACCGCCTGGCTGAGAACCTTTCAATGCTTTTTCGAGAGATGTTGCATCCATGGACTGGCTGGCTTCCACCCTACAAGAGAAGTCTACACAGTCTTCATAACTAGCATCCTTTCTAAGCCACAATCCTGCTCTCTGAATTAGCACAAGCACTTTTGCATAACAACATGATATTAATGTGACAGAAGCTGCAAAGATCAGAAATTCTAGTCCTCTGAATTTACTTTAAGGAAACAATGATCACAATGAACTCTGATTGTATTTCTTTATGCAAGTAAGTGTTGCTGGCAAAGTGGCCTAAAAATATAGTAAATATATAAGAAGTAAACTCATGGCTCAACAATGTGGGAACAGTTTTGTGAGGTATGGAATATTGTGCAGAGATATTGAATATTTTAAGGGGAAAGCCCTTAGAAACTAAATAGTTTGGATTTAGTGTTAAGTGAAATAGCAAAATACAAAATAGACACTGCTTTGTGATTGCAAGTATATGAAATGCTAATATATGGACACATATGGGTGGATAATGGGCAAAAGTGAAAATTATCACTTGGAAGTACTAGAAATAGGATTTTTCCCTTCAAAGTATTTGCTGTTGCTGTTGCTATGACAACTTTTCAATAAAAATGTTTAAAATAATCAAGTAAACCTGAAGTGCTGAGATGCTGAGTGTAAAAATTCACCCTCAAATACACTACTTCCAACATGCTTTCTTCTTCTGTTGCTTAGGCAGGGGTCATAGTTCGCTTGCTGACATTTGTCTTCTCACTTGAGGCACAAACCTTAAAGATGTGACTCACATACATCAACGCCTCCAAACACATGTAGCAAGAGCCAGGAACACTCAGCCTTCACTTGGAATTTTACAATTTGATTTCTGGTCCAGAGAAATGGAGTCTGGGTGGAAGAAAAGGTTCTACTTATATCCCTTTGCCTGTGAGAACCATCTTATCTGTGCTTTTGAATAATTTGTCCTATAAACCAGAATAGGCTTATAAACAAATTTATTTTTCTGCCCTATATTAATCCGTTCACTCATTTACCAACCTCTTTCACATATCCAGCAATTGCTCTGAATGAAGAACTGAAACAATCTTATTAAGGTTCTCAAAATCTGAGAAAGGTAGACACATCATTGATTTTGTACGAGTTAAGGTCTTACTTTCCTCATTCATGAGGTAGAAGTAGGCATTTCTACCTGAGAAGGTTAAGGGACAATTCAGTGAGATGCTCTGTAGGAAGTCCCCAGGAAATACAAAACATTCTGAGGAGGTTCATTTCTTTGCTACTGACATTGCACACTGGACTGCTGCGGTTATTCTAGCATGGAAGAAACATGTAATTCCCGGGATTTTGCTGATGATAGGCAAAATACATGAATGCATGAATGTTGCTCTCAGGCAGGTGGGATTTCTCCAAGAAAGGTGGGGAGAGGACCAGTCCAGACACAAGGAACTGGGTCCACAGCCATGGAGGAGGGTGGGGCCTTGTTACATGCAGGTCTTTGCCGGTATGTCCTACCACGCTTTTCCAGCTTGGGGTTGAAGATCCAGCTATATTTCTTTCAACGTTCTTATGGAACTAAGTGAAGACCAATCAAATGAGAACAAGCAAAGGCTACTTATTCGAAATTTGCTGTAGTAAAGGTGTCAGCCACCATCACTTTTGTTTGGCAGAGAATCAGAGGCAGGCAGGTGAGTGGGAAAGTGTGCAGTGGGAAAAAAAAAATAGGAGGGTTCAGGTGTGGCCTGAATGGCTGACATGAGGGAAACTGTACTTGGGCAGCTAGAAGTGGAACACCCTATGTGAGTGGTTGGAGATGCACATTTAGTTTTTACTGGTTGTTCTAAGTTGGAAACAGAGACAAAAAGAGAAGCTGCCCATTACTAATCAAGTACTGGCCATTCGGAGCAATTAACGGTTGTTACAGGAGTTTGGCTTCCCAGATTATTGCTAGAGATAGCAGAATGACTTCCTACAAGTGTGATGTGGCAGGCTGGCTTCCTGGGCTGGCTGTTTTAGATACAGAATTTACTCCTAGTGGCTGCCTGCTGAAGATTGAATCAGAGTTCTATTTTTCTACATCTGCCATCATCCATGTGTATTCAGTCTCAATTCAAATTAAATGCCCTGGGTCCCCCAACTCACTCTGAGTGAAAAATGTCTTTCTTTGCTCCTTAGGGCCACCCTAGGTTTTGCTTGTATCCAAAAGACTAATTTCGAATGTATCAAGAGAGCTAAGACGTAAGCATTTCCTTCGTGAGCGTGGAAGGTACTCCCACCACTAAGCACACTCTTTTACCTAGAATATGCCTGGCTTCTTGGCATTCAGTTCTTAATAACATCCTGGAAGTCTGGCCAAATGGGAGCCTTTTCCTCTGGCGTTCCTGGTTCCTTGGGACTGGTCCATGTTTGGTTTGAAGGTACATTCTGTCTTCTCCTGACTTGCAACTAGAGCCAAAATTCAGTTCGGTCTTCTGAGGTGGACACCAGAATATAATTAGCAGTTACTTTGATTATGATTGCAAAACTTGTTTTCCCTGTAGATGAGTGTTTCTTACATTTCCCTCTATAGAAATAAAGCTAAATCACAACTTTTTTTTTTCCTCTAAAAGCATTTCTGTGAAAACTTTAAATAATAATGGAGCTCAGACCTGTTATTTTCTGATGAGCTGACTCTGTGCCGAGATGGAAGAGACAGAACTGAGTGGAAAGGGGAGATGATATGCCTCTTAAATGGTCTCTCTGAACAGCAAATGTCTCAATCACATTTTTGGCACATGCCAGATTACAATCAATTCTTGGAAGAATCCTCCAACAGGTGCTCAAAGCAATGATATTCTCGGCTGTTGATAAAAGAAATGTCCATATGCTTTAGGTGCCAGATGTGTGAGCAGCAAATTTAACATTTAGGAGAAATGTAGGAGTTTGATTGATACTTTCCTCAGATGGACCGCAAAGGTGTCTACAAGTAAAGGCACTTTTTAAATGGCTTAGGTCATGAGGCATGGAAGAGGTTATTTTAGCCTGAAAGCATAGAAGAAGGCTTAAAAATCATTTCTAATTTGCTTGTGTCTCAATTCATTTATTTTTAAGAGATGACATCCTCTTTAGTTTAAGAGAATAAATGCATGCTGAAAGGCCAGCTTTGTTTACTGGGGGAGTCAGACATTTTGGAGGTAAGTAAAACATATAACGGAAGGTCACTATTATGTATTCATAACCCTTGTTTTGAACTAGAGCAGGATAGTTGGCTAATGCAATAAGGCACTTTAACTCAAAGGAAATGCATCCTTGAATTACACGTAGGACTATTATACACAAAACGCTATGCTTAGTTCCATGGGAAAAGGTAGGAGAAAGGCAATATCTACCTAACGCATCTGTTCTGAACTAGGGCCATTCTGCCTCTCAGGGCCCATTTGGCATTGTCTGGGGGCATTTCTGCTTGTCAGCATTTGGGAGATACTACTGGTGTCTGGTTATCCAGAGATGCTGCTAACCATCCTACAGCGTATGGAACAGCCTTCCACAGCAAAGAACTATGTGGCCCAAAAATGTCAGTAGTGCCAAGATGTTGAGAAACCCTGGTCTCAGGTGAGCTCGCCACTCCATTCTGTATGGAAGCTGGAGAGAAGAGAGAGCCTCGGACTGCAGGAAGTGGACCACCAGGTAACAGGAGGTAGCAGGAAGTAGATCACCAGGTAACAGGAAGTAGGAGGAAGTGGGTCTCCAGGTAACAATTGCTACCATTCTTGTCCTCACTGACACTTCCCTTTTCCACTGTCACCTTCCTGAGACGCCTCATGTATCTGACACCAAATCCCTTGCCGGTTCACTCCTAGGGCCACCCATGACTCTTGTCTTTCATATGTTAGTCACCCTGCCCTTTTCTTTCTTAACTACCCCTTAAGACCCTACTGAAATGCTCAACAACTCCATCTATACCCCTGCCCATCTAAGCAGAGAAAATTCTCTCCCTCCTCTCCCACTACAGCATTCATCACATTGAATTGGGATGATTTATTTGCATTCTATCTATGCAAATCTGAGCTTCTGGAACTAGGCATGGAGTCTTTCCCATCTCTGTGTTCCTAAGAACTGACATCATGCCTAGCACTTAGTAGGTGAGCAATGATTTTATGCCAAATTCTTCCAGTACAAAGATCTCCATGTCCTTTCTCTTTCCCACAGGGAACACAGATTTCGTAGGCAGAGAGAAACAGCTTTTATTGTGACTCAGAAAGAACATGTGTTGTCTGAGTTGTATGTAAATCACTTAGCACAATGCCTGACACATAGATTTTATTAAATGAGCACCATTTTCCTTCATTTCCCTTCAAAACCTCTCAATGAACTCAACAGCACAGCCTTTGGGACTATGCAGGTAGAAAGGTATCATGCCACATTGCTATTACGAAGACTGACAATTGTCACTGAGCGAAGTATAATTCTGCCCAATTCTGACCCTTGCCTGTCGCTTCCATTCTGGGCCTAAACATGTGAGATGAAGGAGACTATATGTACAATCAGATCACACAGAGGTGCAGCCGGCAACTGGCTGCTGACCAAGGACAGTTTCCAGCCTTCTTGGATCTAACAGAGATGTAGAACTAACTCTCAGCAGTGGGATATGAGCAGATGGGATACATACGCTGCTGCCCAAAGCTCTTGAGGAGCAGGCGTGCCTCCTCTATCTTTTCTTTCCTCTTCTGCTGGCCAGCTGCAGATGGCAGAGAGGCCCTGGGTGTGGCTACGCTACCATATAAGTAGAGCCTGGGTTCTTGAGTGGCTGCGTTGAGGGGAGCCACTGCCTATTTGGACCGATTCACTAATGTGAAGTAAACTTCTATCATAGCTGATATGTTTTAGTGTCAATTTGCTATAGCAGCTTAGTCTATCATGTTTTTATAACAAAAATAAATAGGATAGTGTTCAAGGTGACAAGCTGAGCATCATGTTTATTTTCTCTCTCTCCCTCATAATAACATCAATATGATATTAGGAAAGCCTGGGAGGGTTGGGGATTTAGCTCAGTGGTTAGAGTGCTTGCCTTGCAAGCACAAGGCCATGAGTTCGATCCCCAGCACCAATTAAAAAAAAAAAGAAAGAAAGAAAGCCTGGGACAGGAAAGGGCCCATCAGAGCACGGGCACCCTTAGTAAGTTTCTGGGAGGTGGGAAGTAGGTGAAAAAACACTGATTGCTGTCGGTAGACAGTGCAGCACCCGCACCAGGCCTGCCCCACGTGGAGAAGGCTGCAGCATCTTCGGGATTCTGACTCAAAGAGTCTTCAGGATGTGACCTTTGAAAACTGCCTCTGATTCAATGGAGAACAGGGATGAAAAGTGAAGTAGAAAATCAGAGTACTATTAACTGGTCAGTCCAAAGAAAAAAGTGCTCCCCAGTGATGCCCCAGCCCTGTGTTCAGAAGAAATGGTAGTCAGGCATTCAGCTTCCACATTATCACAAACATACAGAGGGGCTCTTCTCTAAGACACTGAGCAAGCTGTCTAGCACTAAGCAGGAAGGCTGCTGTGCGTGCTGGAGTCTCTGATAAGCCTTTGTGCACTCTGGTGTTCGGTGAAGCCACCAGCATACACGATAGCTCCCTTCCTACTTATTCCAAAGTGAGACCTGTTAGCTGGCAACTCTACTTCCTAAACAGAGCTCTGAGCCCTTTTGTTAACTGACTTAGATCTGCATATGACTGAGTACCCAAGAGTCTCAAGAAATGTCAGAGAAGACAAAGGTAAGAAAACTCCCGAGAAAAGAGAGAAAGCTAAAGAACCAAACAGACCCTTCCTGCCAAAGTGCTATAATGATATCATCAGAAAAATTACAGAAAACAGCATATATGAATAGGCTGCAAGATAAGATCAGAGAGCAAGAATGCAATTTGAGAAATTAGAGATGTAGTTACTGGGAGAAGAAACAATCTTCTCATGCAGAAGAATCTCAGATAATTTATGTGGATTATCCACCCTCAAGTCTCAAATTGGGGAATATAACTTCCCCCTCCTTTGGTGTGGACTGTGCATAATGACTTCCTGCCAAAGGACAGAGTGTGAAAAGGCTAAGGTGGGTGGGGAAAGAGGCTCCCTACAGTGGAGAAGCTTGACAATTACTACCTCAGCCAAGTGGTCAAGGAAAAGTCAGCCATCATAAATTCTATCTATATGAGGTGATGAAAATGGCCTTTCTCCATAGAATCCATTTTCACAGTTTTATCGTGAGAAAACCATCAAACTAATCCCAACAGTGGGGCATCCTACGAAATATCTAATCAGTATTCCTCAAAACTTTCCAGGTCATCAAAAACGGAAAATCCGAGAAACTGCCGAAGGCAAGAGGAACCTACAAGGACGTGACAATTAAATGTAACATAGTATATTGGATTGGACCCTGGAAAAGAAAAAAGATAGCAGGTAGAAACTAAGTAAATCTAAATACTATGAGCTTTTATTAATAATTATATGCCAGTATTGGTACTTTGATTTTAACTCATCAATGTACTATAAAATGCTAGTAACAGAGGAAATGGGGAACAGGATTTAGGACAATTTTCTGTACCATTTTCAATTTTTTTGCAAATCTAAAACTATTCTACAACATAAAGTCAAAATGTAGCTACAGAATTCAAAAACTAAACAGACTAATTGAAGAGAGCGCAGCAATTTTTTCTAAACCATAAAGCAAGACAAGAAAACAAGAGTAGGAATGAAAAGGTAAGAACTATAAGATGATTAATTTGGTAGAGTCAATTTACTATATATAAGGCATCTATAGAAAAAGTAGAGAAGAAGAAATTATCAAAGAAAGAGGACAAAAACGTTTATGAAATAACATTTGAGTCTTCAAAGTGAGAGTGGCTACCAAGGGCCTAACAGGATAATGGAAAAAGATTAAAAACTGTAGCGGGTGGGGATTTAGTTCAGTGGTTAGAGTCCTTGCCTCACAAACACAGGGCCCTGAGTTCGATCCCCAGCACCAAAAAAAACAAAGAACAAACAAAAAAAACCTGTAATGTTTGATTGTTGTATTATTTAAAAATATGCAATTCTGCTCAGGAGACAAGACAACAAATGGGATGGATGAAACTCATAAAGTGCCTTAAGTGTATTTTAAGCAGTACAAGTGTGTATTAAACACAAAAAAGAATGGAAAGATAATTAATATTCATGAGGCACTGAATATGCATGAGATACATGAATACTAAATAGCAATGATATATTGAATATATACCAAGAACTAAATACTCAGAATTTTCTGAATAAACATGAGATGTGAAACATTCAGTATTCAGAAGCCTAATTCACTCACCCACATAGTGATCCCACTCTGGTTCCATGCCCGCAAAACAGAAATAAAACGCTGAGCTACTAAGCAGGTCAGCTAGCTAGCTATAGCTGTGGGCAGGCATACTTGTTCTGCATTTCTGCCCAGGGCAAGTCTGTGCCACTGGCACTAGAGAAGCTTTAATCTATTGAGGGCCCTGGCTTAAGCCCTACCCAATTCTGGTTCCACTAAACTACCATCAGGGGGGAATTCTGATGGGGCAGAAAGAGAACACATGGATCATATGCTCAGGGCTAGTAGTGTGGGTCTTCTACCCTGTTTGCCCTGTATCCTAAAGGTTAACTTGCCCAATTGCCTTCCCTGGCTTTTGTCTTTTAGATTAGATTAGATATTTTCAAGTGATTTAATAAACTACTATCAGAACGTTTTGATTTGGCCTGTGACCCTGAACCTGCAGGATATTTAGAGGCTGCATTGTGGCTAGACAATTTGGGGTGGGATGCTGACGATCTAACTCAGGCCCTTGCACTTGCTAGGCAAGTGCTCTATCCCTTGAGCTAAATCCCCGACCCCAGCCAGGCAGTTTTAACAAGACCATAACTATGCACATCATTGTGAAATTTTAGAACATTAGAGGTAAAGACAAAATGTTAAAGCTTTCAAAAGACAAAAGAGTTCACACACAAAGAAACAAGAATTACACAAAATACTTCACATTAACTACAACTGAGACTAAAAGACAAATGAGAAATGCCTCCAAAGAATTGAAAGAAAACCATTTTCTACTATCATTCTGTATGGTACCACAGTATCAGTAAAATATGAGTGTATAAGAAAATTATCATTGGTTATGTGAGAATTCTTTTTTTTTTTTAATGTGAGGATTCTTAAAATCTACCTTCCTCACACCCTTTGTCCAAAGGTTCTTGAGGTTGTGATCTGGAAAAATGAAAGCTAAAGCAAAATTCAAGGAGACAATGGATATAGGAAATTGGAAAACAAAACAGGCACGAATGTGATATCATGTGTGAAACTTAAAAAATGCAATACAGACCAAAGGTGAGAGCAAGGATATTTAGAACAACAGAGAAAAGCTGAATCTATACAAGGTAGAAAAATGTGACCAAAGCATACTGTTGGCCCTGCAATGAACAATCTCTGTGTAGTCATAATAATGGGAACACTTGTGCTAACTTTATATAGCTAAAATTAACCTACAACGAAGCTTTAGTTACTCTCAGAAAGAACTTTCAGTTTTTAACTGTGACTGTCTTAATAGAAAACTACAAATGACAAATGTGAGGGTAAAGTGAGAAATGAAATCTACAATGAATGGTAAGAAGACTAATATTTTCTCATCTGACAAAGAAGGGAATTGACAGACAGTGTTCATATTTGACAATTCGAGAAACAAAATGATGTAAATATTCTATTACAATGAATTGTCTCTCAGAGTTAGAGATTTAGCTCAAGTGGTAGAAGGCTTGCCTAGTAAGCACAAAGGTCCGAGTTCAATCCTGCACCAAAAACCAAAACCAAAACCAAAAACAATGAACTGTCTCTGGAGAGCTGAACTAGGAAGGCGTTGACCAGAGAACCATTATGTCATGTTCTAGGCCCCTGGATGTCATTTTTCATAAAAGTATGTGCTCACATTACCTTGACGAATATTTGCATCCTCCTCACTCTAGGCTGGCACCAGGCACTTGGCTCAGCATTTTCTGCTTTTCAACCACTCAGAAGAGTTCAGATCCTGGGCTCCTCCCCTCATTGTAAGCAAGCCGAAGTTAAGTTTGAAGGCACGGAACAAAAGTAATTTTTTAGCTTTCAGAATTAGACATAGTTACACATTTTGTCCCCTATTCTGCAATATGAGTTTCTACCGAGAGAAAAGGCCAAAAAATAAATAAAACAGGAAAAATTCATCTTGTTCAATCTGTTCATCTTGTGTCACTTGTTCTTTTCCTCTCCTGAATGTCCCTTTCTGACCACACCCAGCCCTACCCCTCACCCACACACATACACATGTGTTTTCTCAGCCTCCTCACTGCTCCAAACCATTTCATAAAGTCTGCCCTCTTAGAACGCCCCCTTACACCCAGCCACCACCTCTACCACCACACACACACTCTTACACACACCCACACACTACACCTTACCCACCTGACAAACTCCTGGTTCTCTTACCAGGACCAGGGTTCTCCTGGCACCCAACCCATGGCAGGATCAAAAAGTTAGTACAGAAATGTGTCAGAGTGTGCCCTGGTTGTACACGTTTGTTTCTCTACCACGAGTGATGTCCTCAGAGCAACACCCATGAGTTTTCAGCCATGACTCCATGGAAGAGTGATTTAAGGCTTGCTTAATAGCAATATGCAGAATTTTTAAAATACATTTTTATATCAAAAAGTATACGTAAATTGAAAAGTAGTAGTAAAGGCAATTATGCATATCAAAGCAGTGTTTAGTTTAACAAAAATTCAATAAACATGGATGCTTAAATCCATGACTGATTCAAACATTTTGGCTGTCACTGTATCTTAAGTCAAACTCAATACTCTTTAACTCAAAACCATTATTTTTCAAAATTATCTTTGTCATTTCTGTACTTTGAAAGAGAAAGTTTGTATTTTCATAATTTAAGCAGGGTATGCTTTTCATTTTGGTGGTATAGACCCAAGAAAAACACACAGTCCCTGAAAACCTGGATTCAAATTCTTCCTTTCACTAGGTAATAATCGGGAATTTGGGGGCAGATTAATCGATCTCCTATCCCTTAGTTTCTCTAATTTTAATTATTTTATTTTTAAGAGAAAGAGGAGTTGGGGATTTAGCTCAGTGGTAGAGCTCTTGCCTCGCAAGGGCAAGGCCCTGAGTTCAATCCCCAGCACACTCCCTCACCCCACTGCCAAAATAAAAATGGTTTATTTTGGCTCACTTCTCACCTTTTAAGTGGGTATACAGTAACAATGATTAGAGCTAATGTGATTAGTCAGTGGCTTGAATGAAATACTGCTTCTATTAGTCTGCTCAGGCTGCCATAATAAAATGCCATAACAAAAAGATCAGATAATTTAAACAAGAGAAATTTATCTTCTCACAGTTCTGGAGACGAGAAGCCCAACATCTAGATGTTGGTCGGAGGGATGTCTAATGAGGTCTCTCCCATTGGGTTGCAAATGGTGTCTCAACTAATTCTGTTGGATCAAGTTCCCACCCTTACGATCTCTTTTAATTTTACTTCCTTAGAAGTTCCATCTCCAAATACAGACACACTAGAGATCATGTGAATTCTGGGAAATTGCTAACATTTGGAGCATAACAGTGTATGTGAGGCAGTTAGCTGAATACCTGCGGTGCATGATCACACATGTTAACAAATTTTTGCAGTTCATTTTCTGTTTTTGAGTACATTCATACTTAGAACTTTCAGGCACATAATATGATACCTGTTATCATTTAGATACAAAATATACCCCAAAAGTCTCATGTTGAGAACTGGGGTCTGGTTGGAGGGGGCAGGACACAGGGGCCATGTCTTAGAAGGGCATATTTGCTCTTGTCTCCGGCTCCTGCTTTCCCTCTGCCTCCTGGCTGCCGTACAGTGAACAGCTTTCCACCACCATGCCGCTCTTCCATGCTGTTGCTGCCTTGGAGCCAGATGACCATGGATAAATCCACGGAAACTGTCTTCCTTCGAGTTGTGGGTGTTGGAAATTTTGTTCCAGTGACAGGATAGTGGCCAAGGCAAAAACATCGGTCCCAGGAGTGGTCTGCTGCTGTCGACTCTATCTGACCATATCATTCAGAAACCTTTGGAACTCCTTTGCAGGAGTTTGGAAAATTTGGATATGCAGGCTAGAGAAGCCCTAGAATCTTCTAAGTACTGCTTGATGTGTCATACTGGTTAGAGCTCAGAAGACCTGAATGCTGATAGGAATGTGGACAATAAGGGCCAATTTCTGGTGGCTTCAGCTGGGAACAAGGACTCTATTGGCTGTTGGACTAGAGGCTACGTGTGTTATGCACCAGTGTATGGAAAGATTGTCTACCTTTTGCCCGTGTCCTGAGACTTTGTGGCAGACTAAAATTAGGGTAGCAGCCCAATGTTCAGGCTGTGGCATGGTTATTCCTGGCTGCACTCAGCCATATCTGCAGTGAGAATGGAGCAACTGGCTGATAGGACAATTTGCAGTTTCATTAGAAAGGAAACACCTACAAGATTGGGACGAAGGGGAGAACTGTTGCTGGAAAGATTAGCATTAAAAAGAAGCCAAGTACTTTGTACAGGGACAAGAAGAAAAATGACTTCAGGGTATCTCAGAAATTGCAAGACCTCATCCATGGCAGGTTCAAGTGTGCAACTATAAATCTTTCATTTGAGAAGAGACTTTTGCTCATTTGGGGCCACCTAGGGAAATATATCCCCAAGTTCAGCCACCCAGGCACTCATAGGCCAGTGTAGCCATGGTCCAAGGGAGCAAGCCTACAGCTCAAGCTGGCGGCCAAACTTGATGTCATCCACATGGTAGATGTGAGGTTTTTTAGGCATACAGAATGCAAGCAATTTGAGGTCACAAAAGCTCCCACCTAAATGTAGAAGAGGCCTAGGAAGCCAGGCAAAAAGTTATGGCAGAGTCATAGTCCCTGTCAGGAGCCCATGAGAAGGCAGTGTGTGAAGCTTTGAAAGTGAACCCAAAAGTGCAGTGCAGACCCCAGGAAGTTGGAGATGCCAAATCATGGCAGTGAGTGGAGCCAGCCCAAGAGAGAGGTCATGTGGGCTGCTACAAGCAAGGCTGTAGAGGTGATGCTACCCAAGCCCTTTGAGTTCACATCTCACCACGACCTGTACTAGGTAGTAGAGATGAACTTACAGAATTTAGTGTTTGGTCTGCTGGGTTTTGGTCTTGCTTTGTTCTGATTTTTTGCATTCCCCATCCCTCCCTTTTGCAATGGGGATAGTTCCACTTTGCCATTGTATATGTGCCACTGAAGTGTTTAACTTTCTTTTTTGATTTTTACAGGGGCTCAAAGCTAAGGACTCACTTTGAGTCTCTGAAGAGACCCTGGGTTTGGACTCTTCAGCAATGCTAGAACTATGGCTCTAGTCAATACTAGACTATGATGACTCTTGGAGATAGACTAAATGCATTTTGCATAATAAGATGGACACCAGGGGTGGAATATTATGATTTAGACCTAAAATATCCCCTAAAAGTCTTACATTTGGAGGTAAGGCCTGGTTGCAATGGAGAGATCACTGGGACATGATGTGGAAGAGTGTATTCTGGTCCCCAGCTCCTCCATTCTCCCTCTTCTTCCTGGCCAGATTGTGGTAAACAGCTTTCCTCTGCCATGCTATTCCACCATGACTTTTCTGATAGGAGCTGACCCACCATGGACTGAATCCACCAAAATAAAATGAACCTCTTCTATTTAAGTTATGGGTATTAGGTATTTTGTCCCAGTGTGGTAGACTTACTGTGGTCCACTTGAGCAGGAACACCTAGCTGAACTGATTTGGTGTGGTTCTGGATGTAGAGGATCCACCTGAGGATTGTTGCCAACACAACATAAAGGAGAATGGGAGTAGAAAATAGGTAGCAGCTGTTTCTCAGGAGGAGCTCTGTTGTGGCTGGTTCTGGGAGCTTGGGGCCTTGCTGTCATCAGGGATGGCTGCTGTTTGCTTTGGGGAGCTCTGGTCTTCATCTCTGCTGTGAGCATCACATCCTGGTTCCAGTATAGATTTCTTCAGCCTTTTAGTGCAGACATGAATGTACATGGGACATTGCCGAGGGCTCTAAACCCTAGATTGGATCTTTTGGGTCTGTAGTGCATAGGTAGATGGCCTGCACCCTTCTTGCATTTGGCTTTTGTGTGTGAATGTTGTAACTTGTATTTGTCCTGTGTTAAATCTTCTCTCTTGCAAACCACTGACTCTAGAAAAGTAACTAACACACCCGGTTTCAGAAAAGTAGCTAAGACAACATAAAAATCAGTAGAAATTAAAGAAAGCAGAGACCAGGTGTGGCTTCTTCCAGGCCTGAGAAAAGCCAGATAGACAAGTTGGGGAAATCCCTTGTTGTGAGGGTCAGCCTCCAGGTGGGTCAAAAGGAATGCTGAGGTACACTGTCTTTTAGAACTAGCCCTACCTCTGGATCGCTCTGATTTTGTCTCATGAGTATGTATTATACGCCCATCCTGGTGCTGCCTTATATTTGACTTGCAGTCTGGAAAAAATGTCAGAGTTGAAGCAAGAAAGTGGTATAAGATGTTAATGGTGCCCACAAGAAGGCAGCAGATCAGAGCAAAGTGGAGAATTGAAAAAGAGATAAGCAGAGTAAAGAAAAAAAGAAGGAAGGGAAAGAAGTCAGTACTCAGACTAAATGACAGAAGAAGAAATAGGCTGCCTACTGACTCTGAAAAGCTATAAAAGCATCTCTGTTGATGTCTTGTCATTAGTTTTTCACGTAATCTCAACTTTGTTGACTCAGAAACTTGATTTTGTCTTCCTCTCAGGAAAGGGTTGCCTTTTGGAAAGCAACTCCAAGTAGATAGGTCAATGAAAATAAAAAGTATTAACAAGATAATCAGTGTATTTATTTTTAATGATGAGTGTGTCTTTCCAAAGTCACAAATACCGGTGCTCCCTTGGTGCTTAGCACTGATATACTTGTGGAGTCAAGTCAGCAATCAGACGATTGCTCTCAGTCGTCACAGAACTAGATCAAAGAGTGACGGAAGTGGATTTCATGAGAAAGGGGCCCCACTTGCTCCCAGCACCACCAGAATGTTCATTTAGGTCTTTCTCTTTTCTCATTCAGTCTCTCAGATAAAAGAACCAAAGTTCAGAAATCTAATAACATTGAAAATCTGCTTCAGTCTCCTGAAGCATAGGCCCAACCATGCTTTTTTAAAAGTCAGAGTTGTACCTAGAGATTTTCATGAAATTGAAGGAATCCACATAAATTTGCATATATTAAACACTCTGCTGAATATTTGAGGTATTCTATGATATTTAATCCTCACAATAACATTTTATAATCCTCTAATTTTCAGATGAAGAAATTAAGCTCAGAGATATTATGGGTGATCCAGTAGAGACATACCTGGTCAAAGCTTCAAAGGAGGTCTAAATACGAAACATAATTGTTAGAGGCTTCTGAATGCAAAGATAAACAAATATTAGGAGTCCACTTCCATCATGGGAATTCAGTGGTTGGAGAATATATAGATGGAGTGTAGTTATTTGAATTCTAACAAATACTAACAACCAACTGAAATATTTGCTGTAGTTTGAAGTCTCTTACATTTGAACTTTGAGGTGGAATAAAAACCTCAGTGATCTGTCCTAAGGTAAAAACTGGTTGTTAATCATGTAGGCTATAGTTTAATACTGAAGCTAAGTCAACCTGGCTGAATCAAAATAGATGTCTTCTAATTAAAAACAAATGTAAGTCTTTGACAAACATGAGTAGTACAAGTTATGTTCAATAGAAGGAAAGATAATCTGAGATTAGGTGATAGCAAACATCTGGATTTAGGGGAATGGATGACTGAATTGAACTGCCCATGTTTGGACAGCTGGAGTATATCATATTTAGAGCAGTGTCTTCTCAGCCCCTTGGCCTCTGCTTCCCACCAGACAAATGTAAATTACTTCTTCAAATCAGCCCCAGCTCACATTTCTAACAGATAGTTGGGGCTAGAAGCTCTCGCTTCATCAAGCCATTGACCTGCAGGCCCAAACTCCTAGGGTTAAACTGGAGGCTGAAAGACTTACAATAATAATTTCAGCATTTGTGAGGATTTAACAAGGAATCTCTTCTTGTCTCCTGAAAGGGCAAAGTCATGTCATCGTGCTACTGTTCAATTTCTATTTGCTCTCTGCTTGGAAAAGGAAGCAAAGTCATCTTGATCTGAAGGTATGTTTTTATTTTCAACAATTTAAGGTCCCTGTTTAAAGTAACATTTTTAGATGTCCTTGTTTTCCGTTATGCTTTACTTGGTCAGTGACTGCTCTGTTTAGCTTCTTGCAAGGTGAAGAAGGAAGAGATAAATGTATGATCTTTGTTTATATACGAATTTTCACTATAGCATTGGTCATTGTAACGAGAAAGTGGAAGTAGCTAGAACAGCTAATGACAAGGCTTGGTTAAGCAGATCATGAAACACACACAGATATATACTTTGGAACTATTAAAAATTGGGCTTTCAGGGAAATATTGACTACCATAAAAATGTTCATAATAAAATTATGGAGCCCTAATGGGAAGAAGATTATTCCAAGGAGAAAAGGGAAAAGAAGTTTACTCTGGTTTAGATATGAATGCTTCTTTTTAGTATTGGTGTTTTGAGATTTAACCCCCTATTGAAGGTTTTAAGAGGGTGGCATCTATTTATTTATTTATTTGTTTTTTTTTGAGACAGGGTCTTGCTACGTAGTCCAGGCTGGCCTTGAACTCAATACGTAGTCCAGGCTGGGCTCGAACTTATGGTGATCCTCCCTCAGCCTCCCAAGCTTGCACCACCATGCCTAGTGAGAGCAGAAATTTAGTATGACTGTGGTATTTAGAGGTGGGACCTTTTGGAGGTGAACAGGATTAGACAAGTCATCAGAATAGAGCCCTCATGATTAAATACTGGTGACTTGATAAAGAAACTAGAAGAGACACACATGCATGTGCTCCTGCTCTCTTGCTACATGGCTCCCTACATCACATTTGAGCTATGGCAGCAAGAAAGCCATCATTAGATATGGGTGTTTGAACCTCTACAACTGTGAACTACATATACCTCTTTTCTTTTCAAAGTTACCCAGCTTCAGACACTTCATTATAGTAATAAAAATAGAATAATATAACGAGAGAGAGAGAGTAGAAATGGGGGAGCATGAAAGGTAGTCAGAATTTAGATGTGACCAGGTGAGAAACTGGTGGAAGGAAAGTGGAGTTTGTATGTATGTTGCGTGCACAATGGAATGAAACGAAGGAAGACTGGAAGCTTTGGCCTCAGGGAAGAAGTTGTTGCAGTATTAGAGACTGGGGTGAGGACCTGGGCTGTAGTAGGGGGTTGGGGGGATGGTGATGAGGGGGTACGTTGTTCACACGGTATTAGTAATGGTGGTGGGGCTGGTAAGAGTGATGATCGAGGGGGCGATGATGGCCATGCCAATGGTCATGGTGTGATGGGTGTCAGAGGAGGAAAAAAGACTAAGAAATGACCTCTGTGTTTGCTTAGAAACCCAATATGTTCTGAATAGCATCTATCTGCTCTCCCTGATATAGTTAGCTTCTGAATGGTCCTGAACAAATGAGCAAACTTTAGCCATATTAGTATCACCCTCATAGTTTTGACTTGCTCATGTACTTCTTATACTATTGTTTCCTTCTTTACTCACTTTTAAAATGCAAGAAGTACTTTTTTCATTTATGGTCATTAATGGGAAATTTATTTTTAAATAGTAACTCGATTATTTATTATTATAAATGGAAAATGCTATGGCATTTGGCATAAATTGGAAATGCTGATAGTTAAAAATTGTAAAAAAAAAAAAACTTTGTTATTAAATTCTTATTTGCTAAACTTTGAACCTGAGCTCTGTTCTTCATTATAAATGAAAATGGAGAGTGGTAGAGAGTGCTAATGGCCTAAATGTACCAAGTGGAAACTTTTCCCATCATAGAATCTAAAGGACCAAAGAGAATTAAAAAGGGAAGGGCCTTCTCCATATGTAACAAAATGTTTACAGGCACATCTGTGTGTCACCTAAAATCGCTACATACTTTGGAACTAAGTCTATTTCGGTTTCAGAGTTCAAAACACTTGTCCTAGAGCTAGATTGTTTGTCTTCATCTGGAGAGTTGGGGACTCCTGCATGTTCAAAACTGTGACCCTGTGGACCTAACTGCCATCTAGGGAGAGGAAAGGGACGAGGGATGGTGGGAGTAGGAGACAGGTGTGCTGAGGGAGCAATGCCACTGTGGCTGGGGCTGGGTGGTTGGTAAACATACCTCTGATCAGCGTCCTAAGACAAACATTAGCAAGAAAGAAATAATAATAAACAGAAAGAGAAAAATAACATTGCACCATAAGCTTTGAAAAATCCCCACATGAACAAACAAATGGGCTCATGCAGGGAAGCAATGGCCTGGCCAGGAAAATTCTCTCTGGAAACGTGAACAGGCTATATATCTTTTCCAGGTGGGGAAAAAAGAAAACAAAAACAGGACTTGAACATACACCTCTCAATTTATGTGGTTGATTTTTTAGACTTTCAAATTTTTTTTTCCTCTGGTGGAAAGGATTATAGGCCTCTTTGGGTCCGCCACGACACTTCATGGATGTTTATGTAAATATTCTGCTATGCCTTCAGGACAGTGGGAAGGGTTAGGTGATACTACCTAACTCTCACAGGGAACTGAGGCTCACAGTGGCCGAGGAAGTGATACAGGGGCTGGGCCAGTGATGGGAGATTCATGTGCAACACACAAGTCCTTGCCTTGGCCACCGCCCCTCCTGATTCTAGGTAAAGTGACGTGACCTTTGGTGATTTGAAATATATAAATTTTAGATTTTCTTCTTTGTGCTCACAAGGACCCCTATCCTTCACTCATCATTACCAGTGGGTGGCGAAAAGCAATCCTCGGCAACCTGAAGGTTATGCCACATTCAGTGATTACACAGCCCTGAACTCTGGACAGCACATAGCATGGAGCTCTTGGATAAGTGGGCAGAGAGCCAGTGCCTTCCCCTACATCAAGATAATGTTCGGAAAGCCTCCTGGGCCATTTGATTCTTGAGACAAGGGTTTCCACACTCCATATACGCTTTTCTTTCTATGAGGTTGTTATTCGGGAACTAGGAGATGTCTTTGGGTTTGATGAATAGATATTAGCATCCTCAAATAACATTTATCAAGTGCCCACACAGGCATGAAAAAACTGCAGTGTTGTTTGGCACAGATGCAAATTAATTAGTGACTTAAATGTTAATAACAAGTATTACAGAAGCACCCCAGAAAAAGATGCCTAATACATGTCTAAAATTGATTCGAGGGGAAGCCTTGTAATTTTAATCAGCACAGAGGTTCTGAGCTGCTTCCTGTGTTCTGAGAGAAATGTTACTCTCCCACAGGCACTATTTAAAATGCCCATGACGCAAATGTAGTGTCATAAAATGATCTGCCTTCTGTTCACCCACGTGTCTCTACTAGAAGACTTTACCTCTTGCGTCTGAAGAAAGATGCCACACAGCCTGAACACTGAATCAGGGACACTACAAAAGGTCGGTGAGTTAATGTTTAAGGACTGGCCACACGCCCAGATCTGGTTTCAAAATGTCCACATTTCCCTGTTTCAACGGACAAGTCAGTGATCTCAGGTGATTGTTCAGGGTGATGTATGAATGGGACCAAAAGGAAAAGATTCTAGTTCCACTCTTTCAGACTTGCCAGGTAATATAAGATTTATTGAATTTTACTACTCCAAAATGAGAACATTAGTTATGATCACTCCCCTTCAAAAACAAACAAAACATATCTATAATTCTCCCCAGAGCTTGCATATTGATGCAGGAAAGCCTAGAAAGTGCCGCGTTTCTCAGTGGACCTGAAATGATAAACAGGCTAAGCCATAAACAAGCCAGAGAAATATTCCCAAGCCATTCACTGCACATGGCCATTGCTGTCCCACTGAGGAGATCACAGAAGTAGGAAGAAGCAGGTTGGAACTTGGTCCCTCCAACTCCACATGAGACTCAACCTTACCCTGTCACGTTAGCTTTATGACAATTCTTGCATTGATTTGTGAATCAGTTCACAAATAAGTCTCGGGGACACAGACTCTTTCGTAAATTGATGCTGTGTACTCTTCATGTTGACTTTGGAAATATGAAAACATGTGTTCCTGCATCAGCATGTCTCAATCTGCCTGCATTGTCTACCTCCTTTGTTAAACTGGACACAGAGGTTTAGTTCTGCCTATGTGTCAGGTATAGGAGGAAGGAAGGGTATTTGTTACAATTAGTTTGGGCTAAGAGAGAGACCAAAGATACCCAGAGAAATATTGCTTTAAACAAGCTTCAACTTTATTTCTCTTTCAAGATAAATCTAGATAGTTCCTGTGCAGATAGCAAGCCTGAGAATACTCACCTTAAAAAATTTTTGCTTCTAAGGTCAGCCCTAGCTGGCATCTGGGACCTTTCCTCTTGGAGTGTCCTCAGTCAACAATTAGCTGATACTGGGAACCAACTAGGAGCTTTTGCCAAAAAATGTGGAAAAATAGTGCACAGTTGTTTTTAAAATTGAATCAAGGATCTTAGACCACTTAGCACTGTGCCTGGATTATCTGTCTGCTGTTCTTACAGGAATCCAGAATTTTGGTAGATACTAGGAAGAGGTGCCTAACATGATTCATTCCCACATAGGCTTCCTGGTACAGAAACCTCTCCCACAAGTTGCTTCATTTTCATTGTTGGGGAAGAGTGAGCTTCTTATGGGTGGCAGAGATTGTAAGATACCCTGCACATGGATTCCTCCACATTCCGCCTATGTCTTTGTCCCTTCTCATCTAACTGTATATCCTTCCTTCATTGCTTTAGTAAATCTCAGCCATGACCCCAACTATCTGCTGCCTGTGAGTCCTTCTAACAAAACTCTGAATCTGCAAGGTGTCTAAGAGTCTGAAACCACTCTAGACCAGTGAAGCAGGAAACCTCATAAAGATCAGGGACCTGGGTTCCTGCTACCTTTTGGTCTGCTGTCTTCAAATGGATCTGGATCTTATGGCCAGGATGGCTCTTCCTTACACTTATGTTCTGAGCAGCAGGAAGGAGGAAAAAGCAAGAGAAGAGCAGTCTCTTTCCTCCAGCACTCCAGCAGCCCTTTATCAGCAGGCCTCTCATCACCTATGTTCCCAGCCCCAGTGGATGCCTGAAACCTTGGATAGTACTGAACTCTCTAGATATTGTGCTTTTGCCTATATATACACACCAATAATAAAATCTAATTTTATAAATTAGCCACAGTAAGATATTATAATAAATAGAACAATAAAATAGAACAATGTTATGGTTTGGATTTAAATTTTCCCTTCAAAATGTTATCTATTCAGAAATGGGACATTTGGAAGATGATTGCATTGTGGACACTATGTTCATCAGTGAATTAATCCACTGATAAATTCATAGCTGCGTGCACCTTGGGGAGATGGGGCTTAGTCAGGGAAAGTGAGTCACTGGGGCCGTGACCCAGAAAGGTATATTCCTTCCTTGTCTCTGTCTTTCTCTCTCCTGGCTGCTGTTAGGTGAGCAAACTTCCTCCATATACCATGACTTCTACCATGCTGTTTCTGCCTTGGAGCCAGCCAATCATGGACTGAACCCTCTGAAGCTATGAGTCAAAATAAACCTCTCCTCCTTTAAATTAAAGGTGATGGGTTTTGTCCCAACATCAAGAAGGTGATTAATGCAAACAATAAAATAGGCTGAGATTAAATAAAACAATGATTACTTGAACATAAGCACTGAAATAGTCAATCTGATAACTGAGACAACTACTAAGTGCCTGCAGGTAGGTAAAGTGTACACTGGATATGCTGGACAAAGGGGTGATTCATGTCCAGGATGGAATAGAGCACAACAGTGTGAAACTTTTCCCATTTCTTAGAACTACACAACTTAAAATGTATGAATTATTTACTTCTAGAATTTTCCATTTATAATTGTCAGACCACCGTTGAGTGTGAACAACAAACCACAGAAAGCAAAACCATGGGTAAGAGGGGGACTCTTGTATTTATTATAATCATTAATTTTTATACAAATCAATTACATCCCATTGGCCAGAATTTAAGCAAGCACCTAGGGAGGGAGCTGCAAGAGAGGCTGGGGAATGTCTTTTTTCTAGGCAGTCTAGGCAGACCAATACACTGGCGTTCTCTATTGAGGAAAAAGAAAGTGAATATTGGGGAGCAACTAATGGATTCTTGCTACAGAATTTAAGAATAGGTACAATTTTGCAAATTGAATCAACTTAAGGATCTTTATACCACTAAGCAAAATTAAACACATCAAAGTATTACATCAGTTTCAGACTGAATCTTCTAGACAGTGAAAAAGAGGCAGACTTCTTGCCTATAAAAAGATTTTTCTGGGACTAGTGACCAGCTGCTAAATCATTTGCAGGCTGTACAAGATGTGATTAAAACATACGGTGAATGTTGAAAAAAATTTTTTAAATAATTGCAATAAAAGACACATTGCCATTAATCCCCCTCAAAGTATTCCCCCTGGCTTTGAACACAATTATCCCATATTTCTTGCCACTTTCTGAAGTAGTTTTGAAAGTCCTTTTTTTGTGAATGACTTTAGTTACACTCTTGTGGCTTCCTTGATGTCCTGAATTGATTCAAAATGTTTATCTCTTGTGGCCATTTTGACTTTGGAGAAGAGTCAGAAGACACACGGTGCCAGATCTGGTGAAAAGGGTGAATGAGAACACACAATAATTTTTTAGGAGCTTGCTTTTCCATTGGATGGCACTTGGCAGTATTTTGGATCATATCTCATTGAAGACATTCACAAAAGAGGATTGCAGAGCTGCTTCAGAAAGTGGCAAGAACAATGGTATAAGTATGTTTGAAATAAAGGGATTATTTCGAGGGTTATTAATGGCAATGTGTCTTTTACTGTAATATTTTTTATTTAAACATTCACTGTATAGTTTGGCCATATACCACACATATGGATAGAATTGAGAATTTCCTTGGTATTGAATCCCTGCCATTTTTCTCCTCTCTCTCTCATCATTTTTCTAGATTATTTCTAAAAATAAAGTATTTTTACTGCAAATTTTTAGACCAAATGGAAAAAATCAATGATACCTGGTTCTTTTTTTTTTTTTTTGGTGCCAGGGCTCAAACTCAGGGCCTTGCCATTGCTATGCAAGCACTCTAACCACTGAGTCAAATCCCTAGCCGATACCTGGCTCTTAAAGACCTATAATACCTGGTTCTCTCTACAGCTAGAAAAATACCTAATACATAGGAATATACCAAGTTAACATATTATAACTCTAAGTCCATGACGATATTGAATATTCGGATATATATTTATGCAAATATACTACTACCAAGCAACCACGGCTGTTTGGGTTATTAATCTGGGGATTTGTGGATGGGCTTCATAGAGTTTGACAGACATCCCTGTGATGGTTTGCAAAATTATGCACAAGCATGAATTTCTCTGTAGATCTCATCAGCTGATTACAGGAATCTGTAACTTCAATTAGTATAAATGTTTGCATTCGTGGTTGAACTTCTAACTGTCTGAAGATGACATATATGCCATGATCTATTCTTGCTGACTTCCTAATATCCCAGAGGCTGCGGGTGAGGGGAAATCTACTAGGCAGCCAGCCAGGGCCCGAGGGATGATACTGTGTTTTAGCCTGGGGTGCTCAGAGGTGGGCTTTGGAAGGTGATTGGAATGTGGGGACAACACAGCTGACTTGCTGTTAGGAGGTGGGGCTTGGTTAAAGGAAAGTGGTTTATCACACCTACTTGAGTACCTTTCCTTATCCAAGGTCAATGAGATCTGATAACAAATAATAAAATCTCAGTGTTAAGGAAGATGAGGGTGAAATCTCTCACTTTTGGTTTGCATATTTTCTTGGTTTGATTAGGAAGTTGCAGGGCACATGTAAGGGGGATCTGAGCCGTTCTGCCAGTGCTGAGAAAGCAGATTTACTCTTGTGAGACCAGCAGTTTGGATGTCAGAGTGATTATGGAATCCTGCCAGCTGGTGTTAGGTGTGTGCAGGAGATACTTTGATGTCTGAAGGCTGCAGCAGCCTTTTAAAGCAGCTGGGACATCCAGGATGATCCTGCTTGGGGTTAAACTTCAAGGTACAGAAGACGAATAGGCTTTTATCAAGAGGGTTTTGGTAATAACACACCATGATTTGCTCTGGAATGAGGTGCCTCTGATACCCTAGCACCCTTGAATCATGGAAATTATATTACCTAAAGAAAATTGGGGTACCAAAAAACTAAAATGGCTCAAATAAAATGGACATTTCTCTCTCACTAACTGCCCAGAAGTGGGGGTATTGTTCAGGCTCTTTGCTGCTAAATTGTGCAGAGGCCTAGGTTTTTTTCTCTTGTTGCTCCATCATATCAGGGATAACCACTGGCAGCGTGGCTGTGTTCCAGGCTTCAGGGAGAAAGTGGCATGCAGGCATTCTCCTTTAAGGATGCCCAAGTAGGGAAGGACAGCACAAGTGCACACCTAGCAGGGAACAAGCTTGGCAATGTCATGCTAATGCCTCGCTCTCTGCTGAACCTGTTTGGGGGGAGGCAGTTGTATCACCAGAAGGAAGAAACGGAGAATGGATTCTGGGGAATAGTAATCAGTCTCTGCCACGCGTGGGTTATTGTCTACAGAGTCGGCCAGAGACAATGGACTGTAATAGAAGTGGGCTTCTCAGTGGAGCAGACACCTCTCAATCCATCTCTCACTTTGTATCTGAGTGGTTTTGAGCTATTGCTCTAATTCAATGAGTTTCAGTTGCCCTAACTAAAAATGTAGGAATAATAACAAGCGCTAACTCACAGACTTAGAAAGAGTAAGTAAATATTCACGGTGCCGGGTACATTTGTGTGTGTGTGTGTGTGTGTGAATTTTACAAGGATATTCAAGGAAGAAAATACAGAAAAAAATAAGTGATAAGATTTCACATTAACCTTGAAAACTGAAATGAGAAATGAGACGACTTTCTCTTTCAAAAGTTCCATTTAGTCTGTGTCCTTAACTAGAGCGTACTCTCATTTCTCATGCTTCTCTCATGTTAATAAGCTAGTGGAATTACAGTCCAAGGTGCTGTCTAATGGTGGCTGGACTGCACCTAAACTGATGTTTCACTTAAACCTTCCGAGAAAGCTTTACCAGAAATATTATGACGTCAATATTTCTTCGCTCTCCGTGATTGCATCTCTCATTTTCAGAGTCCTACTCCTTCAAGGCCCAGTTCGTGCACTCTGTACTTCTCCTCAGGGCCTTCTCTGTTCCCTCACAAGCAGAATGTAGTGTTTCTCCCACTCTCATCACCTTGCTGTGGCTTCTGCCTCTCTCAGGTCCTTCTGCCTTCGGTGACCGTCAGTGGCTTACACATTTGTATCCACTAGAAGATTACAGTGGGCTCTCCCTATCTGCAAATTCTGCATCCACAGGGACTTTAAATATCCAGGGACAAAAATTGTATCTGTCCTGAGCAGGCATACACTTTTTTCTTGTCATTATTCCCAAACAACACAGTATAACACTATTTCTATAGCATTTATATTGTATTAGCTGTAAGGAATCTAGTGATGACTTAAACAGAATGGTGGGCATAGGTTGTGCACATACTATGCTATTTTATATAAATGGTTTGAGCAAACACAGATTTTGGTGTGCAAGGGAGAAGAGCTTCTGAAACAATGCCCCACAGATGCCGAGAGCTGTCTGTATAAGCACCTCAAGGGCAATGACCATCGTTTCCTTCCTCAAGCCCCTAGTACAAAACTTTGCACGTAACATGCAAAGCAATCACTTTGCTAAATGAATAATGAAGGAATACCTGTGTGGCCACACCAGGGATTCCTTCGATGTTCTGGTGGCTGTCTATTCTGAATAAAAATTAACACTCATTATCTAGAAAAGGAAAATATTGGGGATAGAGAAAAAATTGTTTAAAATCTTACTTGTTTTGGGGAGGAGTCAAAAACATTTGGTTATATCCCAAAGTCCAGTGAGTTAATACAGCCGTAAGTTATGTGTATCTTCAGTAAGTCATTTAACCTGGATGGCTTGCCATTCTTCCTCAGCCCGATGTGGATAATAATAGTTGACCTGCTCACCACACCAAGTCACTGCAATGAGGGACAAATGACATCATGATGAGAGTGAGATCTCTTTGGTAAATTCTAAATCACTGTAACATCTGAGCTCATAATTCTAGCAGTGGCTTCCTATTTTATGGAACATAAAAATTGAGCTCCCAGTTTTTACCTAATGACCTCATATCTGCATAATCCTTAATGGCCCACAGTAGCATTTCTTCTTATTTTGGAGCAATGACTTCTCATATCTCATAGCTCACAAGTATTAAGACTTGGAGGTCACTTAATAAAGAAGTCTGAGTTAATTCAGTGAATTGAAAAATTGGATGATGTGACTCAACCTCTCATTTTACCCAGGAGAGATCAGACCTGCTTCTCTCTCTCTCTCTCACTCTCTCGTGTGCGTGTGTTTATGTGTGTGTGTTTATGTGTGTGTGTGTGTGTGTGTCTGCGTCTCTGTCTCTCTCCCTCCTTCCTTTCTTTCTTTTTTTTCCTCCTTTCTTTCTTTCATCAGGGACTAACTTTTCTCTCTCACCTCTACCCTAGAATATACAATAATCTACCATCTAGAAAGGAAATTCTGTAAAAATAACTTGTAACCAAAATGATGGATGAAGGCCACCCTCGGCGTTAAAATGCTGGGTTTTCATAAAAGCACAGCAGACTATAAATTGAACCTTAACAGGGGTGGCATCAATCTAAGGTATGGTCTGGTTTCCTAAGACTGCAATCTACTAACATTACAAAGTGAGTTTGATCAAGGACCAGGTACATGGTTTCAAAATTATGCCAAACAGGAGGAAAAGGAGAGCAAAATCCTACAGGAGACAGCAAAGGCCCAGAAGATGAAAGGCTCTTATTCCCAAGGTAGGCTTTCATTATTCATATAGTCCTTTTTAAAAAACCAGAAGGGTCCAGAGGAAGCACAGTAGATAAGTGATATCCTAGTAAGGGAGACCTCCTCTTGTGTTTAAGCAACTTAGGACACAAAAGAGCAATTCAGCAGAAAAGTACAGGCCTGCTACTGATGGGGGACAAAAGGGCAGGGACACTCCAAAACTATGGAAGCCTGGGGATGTGATGCATTTTTAACATTTTTCTTTCCTTTTACTGCAGCTTGAGCACTGAAGGCATTTTGAGCCTCAAGAGAAGTTTAAAATGTGGCTCAAAAATATCATACTGCCCTTTGTTTTCTCAGACCTAAACCAAGCAGCCAAAGCTGGTGTGAAGGGCATAGATGTTGGATGGTAGGAAGGAACTATGAGCAGAGCACATACTATGGTTTGGATCAAAAATGTCCCCAAAGGCCCATATGCTAAACGATTGGTCCTTAGCCTGTAGCACTACCGAGAGACGGTGGAACCTTTAGGATGTGAGGCCTAGTGGAAGGAAGTAGGTCCTGGAAGCATGCCCTTGAAGGGAATATTGGGACACCATTCCATTCTTGTCTCTCTTCGCTTGCTGACCACCATGAGGTAAGCATGCCTCCTGCCATGGTGCCCTGCCTTACCACAGACCCAAAGCATCAGGGCCAAGAAACCATAAACCGGAACCTCTGAAACCATGAACTAAAACATTATCCTGGTTTTAAATTGGCTATCTTGGGGGGTATATTGTCTTAGCAACAGAAAGAAAACTAACAGAGCAGTTAGAGAGGTAGGATTCTGGGGCAGGGTGGCCTATCTTATCCCTTCCTTACCTTTGATTTTCAGCATGGTTATCTGAAAGACCAGCTTCCAATTCTGCCACGCTTCTTCTGCGAACCCTTGTACATGCTGCTCCTCCTCCTGTGTGAATCCTTCCCACCATCTGTTCCCAAGTCCCTCTTAACTCTTCCTCAGCCTCCATGTCTTGGCTTAAACATTACCTCCTTAGGAAAGTATCCTCTGATTTTCCCCTACACCAAGATGGGGCCCTCTGTTGAATACTCTTTTGACATGCCTGTTTTTCTTCACGACACTTAACACATTTGTGATGAAAGTGCTTGTGTGTTTAATGTCTGTCTGACATTAAAGCTAGGTTAGGGAAGGAACCATATCTTCCTTGTTTGCAGCTGTATCAGCAGCATACGGAACACACTCATAGCAATAGCAACTGAAGGAATGAATGAGCTCCAAGTAGCGGCCTGCCAACCCTGTCACCTCCAAGAAGTAAGTTTCATCTTAAAATACATGAGAGTTCTGAGGGCCTTGAACTAGGCTTTAGCACACACTGCTAAGGCCAGATCTAGCTATATCCCTGACCCTAATGGAATTTTGTAGGCCATGAGGACGTGGTGCTGGGAGTCTGTGCTTCCAAGAATGTCCTGAATTGCAGTATATTTGTACCTCTCAATTTAAGAAGCAATCAAGGCACAGCTGTTTGTGGTGTGGTGTCTGGAGCCTGGACATGGGCACTAGGTGTGTGGATAGAACTGAGGCTGGGGAGAAAGAGGAGCAGGCGGCAGCCTGTGGCTGGGCACTGATCATTCTTTGCTGTCATGTTTAAGCTCAACAATCTCTTGAGTCCAGAAATTGTGAATTCAAACCTGACCTTCCAGGTCTTTACAGATATGTATTTCTCAAGGTCAGAGAAGATAAGCTTTTGTTGAACAGTGCATTAAGTTGATTTGTAATTTCTAAATGTTTAAGCTGAAAGTACATACAAACCTCTACTGCCCTGGGTCCTAAAAATATTCAGGCCAAGCCTCTGTAGCAGGGAGCGCAAAGTTTCCTGGTGCCGTCCCTAAATCTCCACCAATTTGCCTGCTCCTCCTCTGGCCCAGGCCTGCTTTTGCATGGTGGCCGACAGCCCCCAAAGGACTTCTTTTATTTACAGTGACCTCTGAGCAGAGACCCTCTGAAAATGGTAGGTTGCTGCAGCAAGTCCATCCTCCCTGCACCAGGTTTCCAACAGTAGTTGAAGTCCTCATCAAGGCAACAGAGAATAGGCAAAGTGAGAGAAGGCAGAGGCTGCTTCTGTTGCAGGAGGGAAAGGGGAATTCAGAAAGTATAATTCCAGGTTCTTTATTTGCACAGGCAATGAATTGCAGGAGCGAATTTTAGGACATTAAGGAGGTTTATTTAAATAACAAAAGGGAGATTGGTTTGGCCAGGTGGATGAAATAGCCAGCCACTGCTGCGGTTAGGGATCTGAAAAGGCCTAGGAGGCTAGGGAGCTAGAGATAGAGCATGAGCTAGGGAGCAGGGGGCTAAGGGGTTTAACAGGGTAAGAGGGCAAGTGCACAAGGCAAAAAGGGAGAGTAGAGCTGAGCTTGTGGTGCCATTTACATTTATCTGGATTCTGTTCTCCTGAGAGTTTTCTAATCCTGTGAGAAGAGGGGCAATTGGAATTTTGCACCCCAGGCTGACATCAGGTCAAGGCCACTCCCGGAGGTCATGTCCATCTTCCCAGCCAGGTCAGGCCACGCCCTATTCCTACCTCACTTCGACCACTGCTCTGAATCCTCAGCTTCCAGCGAGCACCAGGAGTAATGAGGAACCTAATACTGCCCTTCTGTCTTGCCCGGATACAAACAGAAAAAAGCAAGACCTACTTTTATAAATCGAGCACTCATGAGATGAAAATTCTATGAGACGATCCTCAACAGTAAACACAGCTGGTCAGGGCCTGTTGCAGCATGGAAGTCTGAGAATAAAAACAGGATTTCTGTGAAATTCATTGAATGTTAACCTCTCTGAGGGAATTTTATGCATGCGGTTAGGATGGACTCAGGATTAGCAAATCTGACACCAAGAGTATTTGCCTCTTAGCGTTCTCAAACCTTACTAAATTTTCTTTCGCAAAGCAGACTTGTTTCTGTGTGTTTAGAATGCTGAAAGGCCAAATCAACTAACTCCTTGTTGCAGGATCATCATAAGCTGTGCCACTAATTGATCTATTTTTTGGAGCCTTATCTAATAAAACACTGAAGTTCATCCAAGTATCTAAATTTTAAGTATATGATTATTTTTCAGGGACTTTACTTTCTTCTCCAAACGATGTGAGTTTTTGTTCTTTCACTATTAAAATCTTTTCTCAGTTGTACTTAGTGGTATGTATGCTGCAGCATTTGAGAAGTACGCTGATGTTTACAACTTCCTTTGAAATGTGTCAGAAAGTAAGATAGATTTATGGGTGCATTGGGGATGAGCTATTTGGATAGAGGTGTGAAAAGTCCAATATAGTAAAATGCAAACTGTAGAATCTACGTAGTGGATATATGAGGAAATCCTTGTAAAATTCCTTTATGTTTTCTATGTTTTTCAAATTTTCAAAATAAAATATTAAGTAGGAAAAGACTTTTATGAACTCCCTGATAGTGGCTAGTCCAAATATTCTCTCAGCCAAAGCATTTGAACTGCCATTAACCCCAGATTCCATTGTACAAATAGTAAGAAACAAACCAAAAAGATGTGAATGTTTATGTATTGTTGAAGAAAATATTTAAAAGATGACATTTTGATTAGTCTTTTAATAAAGAGACATAAGGACACTTTATAAATTACGGTGTCTTTATGCCCTCGACGTTGTACAATGTCTTAGAAGCAAAAATCTCTGTCACATTGACAGTGTACAGTCCATACGTGGTTATCTTGTATTAGATAATCTTTATAATAGTATCAATAATATCAATCCAGAGAAGTGATAGCTGACATTACTACATTAATTTCCTTTCCTAATATCTGCCCTGTTTTAATCCTTTAATATTTTAAAGCTTATCAATACATTAAGATTTATAATCCTTTATAACTTCCTTTGTTCAAAATTAAACATATGTTCATAAAATAAAAGGTAAAGATTTTATAAAGTCTAATCACATTTTTACCTCATTAGCATTATCTTATTCTCTCAATTTAAAAGTTATAAAAATTTTCAGTTCTACACAAAAAGGCAATTATTTTCACTTCCCCATATACTTCCAAAGTAAAACTTAGACAGAAAAATACTACAGATACCATGTGTCCACAAATGAATTTCTGTCACTAAATACATAATTACTCAATAATTTTCCTTCTTGATGTGGCTTTAAACTAATTCAACTCTCTATTTAAAAGTTTGATTAAAGGAAAAATAAGGATACATTTTCTTTAGCTCAAAATTATCAAGATTCAATTGATTCATTTTTAAAATAGCAAAGGCCATTTTCTCTTTTATTTTAAAAAAAGACATTAGATTACGATTTGACAATTTGTCAGGTGGAGAGAAAATTGTACCTTTTAAAATATCTAGTCCAATTAATTCAACCAAGAAGACTTAGTCAACTAAAACAACATGCTTCCACTTATAGGATCTGTATCTTCCATTAAGTGAGCAGTTTTATAATATTGAGGAGTGTGTGGACTACTTATATGAGGATGGAGGCAAACCCAACACAGGTCCACATACACAGACATACATATTTAGGTATGGTAGACTGATATGGTCAACTTGAGCAGGAACACCCAGCTGAGCTGAGTTATCATGGTTCTGGCCGTACAGGATCCGCCTGAGGATTATCGCCAATACATCATGAAGGACACCGGGAGCAGAAGCTAGGTGCCGGCTGTTTCCCAGGAGAAGCTCTGTTACAACTGGTTCTCCCAAAGGGAACTCGGCCATTCTCACTGCAGGAGGAGGTCAGGGCCTTGCTGTCATTGAGGATGGCTGCTGTTCACGTCAGCAGAGCTCTGGTCTTCATCTCTGCTGCGAGCATCATATCCTGGCTCCAGTATAGATTTCTTCAGCCTTTTACTGCAGACATAGACGTACATGGGACAGTGCTGTGGGTTCCCAGCCCTTGACTGCATCTTTTGGGTCTCCAGTGCATAAGTAGATGTTCCGCACTCTTTCTGCATTTGGCTTTTTTGTATGAATGTTGTAAGTTGTATTTCTCCTGTGTTAAATCTGCTCTCTTGCAAACCATTGACTCTAGAATCCTAATAAACTAGGGTTGCTACATGCATCCTAAGAAAGGGAGCTCTTCTATGCATGATGGAAACCATATCTTGCAAAGGAGGCAGCACTTAACTCTTGTGTGGGTTATGCCACCCAAGGTGAGACTGGGGTTCTTTTTGTTCCTCCGAGTAAAATCCTAAGGACAATTGACCTCTAAAGTTTGTCCTCTGTGAAGCACTTAACAGGGACCATGCCTGTGGCCACTCAGGATCAGATGAGGCTAAACTCTGCCTGACACCTTCTGTGAAGGCTTGAGAAAGCACATCGCAGGTATCTGTAAATAAGCAGAATCCTCCTCACGACTTTCAGTCTGTTCTCCTGTGAAGCGGGTCATGCTGCAGAAGGGTGAGACGCCGTTGCTTGTCTTCACTGGGTAGAGTGGTGTTCCTGCTTGTGGGAGCAATTCAAATGCTGAGGAATTTCTAGGAATTCAGCTTACTGTGGCAGAAAATTCAATTGCTGCACCCATCCTCTTCTGGTCCAGTACTTGTCACCATGGCAAAATCTATCCCTTTGTAAGAAAACAGCTTTGCAGAGTTTAAATATTCTCCAAGGATCTTACTTTGCCTGTCTTCATCTGCTAGTGGAAGCCAGAAACTACTTTGAGATGCGCACAAAGTAGATGACCAAAAGCTATGACACATGCCCCATCATCTGCTGACCTAGAAAGAGCTCCAACTCCCTTCCAAGCTGTCCCTCTCAATAATTTCCAGTTTCAGAAACTATGGCTGGGAAGGCTTTCTCCACTTGCTATTTTCTTTATAATCCGTCTCTGGTCAGCCCATCATTTTCCAAATCAAGATGTTATCAGTCAAAAACCCAGTCCTCAGCACAGGTCTAAGTCATCCTCAGTCTCTGCAAAAACTGCTGTCTCCACCCACCCCTTTCAGGCCAGCTACCCTGAAAGGTCACTAAATAATAGATTAAAAATTCACAAAACAGCCAGGTGTGGCGGTGCATTCCTGTGATCCCACTGTTACAGTTGAGTGGGCCCAAAATAGTCCAGGTTCTTATGTACGACAAGGAAATTGCCCAACGAACCCCTCATAGTATGGAGTTAAGTAGCTACATTTATTGAAGATCATGCGACAGTTGCATAAACAGGGAGAAGGGCAAAGGGGAAAAGATGGTGAAGGAAAAATGGATTTGAGTGTGAAGGGAGAAAAAAGGGACTCAATAACTCAGGCTTCCAGTACTTACAAGATCAGACACCACTGATCTAAGGTAACTCCCACTCCCTCTCTCTCACTGATGTCAGCAATCTATTGCACCCTCTTAAATTTAAAACTGGATGGTTGTGTTTGTGGTTGGATGGAGAGAAAGGAAATGGCTCACACAAGTTCCCTGTTTTGGATTATGGAAGTATGGATAATCATTAGGGTGATGTAGCATTGAATGAAGGGAATGGAGTCACTCAGCTCCTTTGTTTCTAACTATACTACTATTATAGACAGTGAAGTAAGGTAGAAATATTATAGGCAGTCAGACAGGGCTGGGCCTCAGTGGAGTCAATACACAAGAGGAGAATATGCTACAACTCTGGCTGGAGGCACATCCATTGAAGGTCAGGCCTCAAGATAAGGCCAAGGGATAAACAATGAACTGATGATCACACTCATCTGATTTGATAAAGTCTAGGTCACCCAGGTGGGTGACTAAAACCTCCAGATCCACCTCACGCTGCAATGTCTTTATTCTTCCCATGTTCATTTGCTATGTGACCTTCTTCATTGGATTAATATTACCTGAGTGACTACACTTGTAATATTATTGGTTAATCATCATTTTGACACACATTGTACCTGCCTCGCGATTTTGCTCCATAAAACTTCCCCTGAAAGGTGAGCTCGTTGGCAACCCACTCAGGTCCCCTCCTGTCTCTCAGGACCTCTCTTTCTCTTTCTCAATAAATTTTCTACTCTTAACCTCCTTTGTTCCTTAGAACTCATTCTTCGACTTCAGGGAACACAAACTCAGCGTAACTGACATCTAGCTGGTTGGGAGTTATATTTTTTCCCCCTATATCAGTTTCAGTTAGGAATAAGGACTCCACTGGCAAGTGGGCTAGAGGCTATGTGTGTTATGCTGTGGCAGAAAATGTGTCTACATTTTACCCATGTCCTATGACTTTGTAGGAGACTGATATTAAGGGTGGCAGACTAAATAATCTGGCAGGGGAATTCCCAAGGCAGCCTAACATTTATGAGTACTGCTTGCCTCTTTTAGTAAGATCTGTAGGGAGAAGCAGAAGCAAACAGCAGAGTTACATGATTTAAAAAGTTTGCAGTTTCATTAGAAAATGCCCGCAAGGAGATATTGATTGCTGAAAAGACAAGCATTAAAAAGACACCAAATACTTTGCATCAGACCAATAGTAGAAATGCCTTGAGGGGATGTCAGGAATCCGTAAGAACCCACATTTTACTCACTCAAGGGTGTAAAAGAGCAAAGGTAAATTCTTGAAACACTGTGCTTTGAGACGAGACTCCCCCCCACACACAGGTACACTAGGGCTACACAGGAAATTTATTCCCCCAGGATTTGGCTCACAGTGCTCAGCCATCCAGGCCCTCTGAGGCCTCTGTGGCCATGATTGGAGGCTACTACATGAGCAGGCAGGAGACCCTGGTATTATCCACTTGTTGCTGGTTTTATGGGCATGCAGAATCTGCAAGAGTTGTGGGCTCAGGAAGTCTTCTGCCAGGATTTCAGAAGGCCTGGGGTCAGGCAGTGTGCTCTGAGAGGGCAGTGTGTGAAGCTGTGAGAGTGAAGCCAAAAGTGCAGAAAGCTGGAGAAGCCAGAAAAATGAAATGTCTGATGACAGCTGCAGGCATGAGCAGAGCCAACCAGAGAAAGAGGCCACGATGGCAAGGCCACGGGGCAGGGCCGCTCAAGCCCTTTGGAGCTCACACTTTGCCACAACTTGCACCACATGCCCATATGGAATTACTGGATTTAATGTTTGCCCTGTGGGGTTTCAGTCTTGCTTAGGTCCCACTCTTTTCTGTCTCTCCATTTCTCCCTTTTGGAATGGGAATATTTAGCCTGTGCTATTGTATGTCAGAAGTGTTTAAGTTTCTTTTTAATTTTTACAGGAAGTCACAACTAAGAGTTTGCCTTGAGTCTTAGTGAGACTTTGGACTTGGACTTTTCAGCAATGCTGAAACTGTTAACACTTTGGCAACTCTTAGAAGTGCACTAAATGCATTGCGCATAAAGAGATGGAGAGGAGTCTTTTGGGGGAGTGAGATGTTTTGGTTTAGATCTAAAATGTTCCCCACAAAGCCTCATGTGATGGGAAAGTGATTGGAACATAGAGGCAAACTATAGTCATCAGTGGATTTATCCATTGATGAGTTCTTAACTGATTTGCTGTTAGGAGTTATGACATGACCTGGAAAGAGACATCTCCCTCCCTTTCTCCTCCTTTTACTCTCTGCTTCCTGGCTGCTGTACTGTAAGCAGCTTTCCTCTGCTACCCTCCTCTGCCATGCCATTTCTTCCTTGGAACCAGCTGGCCGTGGACTGCCACCATAAGCAAACCTTTCCTCCTTTAATTTGTGCATGTAGAGTATTTTGTCCCAGCAAAGAAAAAATGAGTAAGACAGAGATTGGTACCAAAGAAGTGAGATCGTTGCTGTGACTATTCCTAACCATGTAGTTTAGAAACCTTCAGAACTGGTTCACAGTAGGAGTTTGGAAAGATTTGGAGATGAGGCTAGAGAAGCCATAGAATCCTATAAGCTGAGCTTGATAGTAGTAGCTTCTGGTTAGGATCAGAAATGTTTATAAGAATGTGGCAAGTAAAGGCCAGGCTCTTTATCCGTGTTTTCTCCCTTGGAGCCAGCCAAACATACCTGTATTGAGCCCTCTGAAACTGTGAGCCAAAATAAACTTTTCCTCTAAATTGCAGTTGTCGGGTATTGTGCCTAGCAGTGAGAAACTGGGTAAGACACAGTCTCTCTCTCTCTCTCTCTCTCTCTCTCTCCCTCTCTCAGTTCAATGTGGATTTTCATGATCTTTTCAGAGAATCAGCTTTTGATTCTTTGAATCAATTTTTTTTAATTTATTTTATTTTAATGGTACATTTTAGATGTACACAGTGATAACATTCATCATAGGGGATTCATACTTGTACATGATATATCTTGTTGCTTCTTTTTTTATCCCATTCCCTTCCCCTCCCTTCACCCCTCCCCCCTCCTTATTTACAAAAGCTTCCAATTATTTTCTCTGTTCTTTTTTTGTTTTCAGTTTCATTGATTTCTGTTCTTATCTTTATTGTTTCTTTCTTTCTGCTTACCTTCAATTTAACTTACCTTCCTTTTCTGCTTTCTTAGGGTATAATATTAGATTTTTATTTGAGATCATTCTTTCCATATGTATTTAATATTTTTAATTTTTTTGTAAGTACTACTTAGTGGCAGCTCATAATTTTTGGTATGTTCAAAATATTATGGATAATCTCATTTTTAATTTCCTTGAAGACTCTATCTCCATACTTCTTTTTTTTTTTTTTTTTTTGGTACCAGGAATCGAACTCAGGGCCTCATGCTTGCAAGGCAAACACTCTAACCACTGAGCTAAATCCCCAGCCCTATCTCCATACCTCTATTAAACCATTCCAGGGAATTTTTATTTCCAGTATTGTAATATTATTTCATTATCATAAAATACTTGGTTTTTCCTATAACTTTTATGTATTTGATGAAAACTTCTATCTTTTCCTTCATTTCAATAGTGTTTGCCCTTACTTAACAAATGATAGTTCATAACTGCTTTAAAGAGTTTGTTAATTCTAACATCTAGGTAACTTTGAAGTAACTTTGTTACTTTCCCCTGAGAATTTTTGACACTTTTCCTGATTCTCTGTATGTTCCATGATCTTGTATTATATCATGGGCATTGAGAATATTTTGTTTTGAGTCTCTGGCTCCTGTTTCAGTTCTCTGGAAAATGTTTTGTTTTAGCCTGCTATCAACCTGATAAAGTTCATAGTGGAAGTTCTGATTCACATTTTATTTTCCTTGTCAGTTTAGTTTTGGGCCCTTTGCCTTGGCCTTTGGGTCTTCCCCATGTGAGCACTCCCTAGGTGCGGGATGTAGGGGTAGTCCGCACAGTGTGGTTTGGATCTCTAAGCCTTTGCTTTGCTACTTCAGATCAGTTTCATGCTTCTACAGCTCAGCGGTGAGTTCTAGATTTGATAACACAGATTTAGGGGCTCCCTTCATCCCCTTAGGGCCTCTCTGGGATGTCCCCTTTCCCATACTTTCCAACTCCAAAGGGTCCTCTTTCTTGGTTCTGTAGTTAGAAAATTGGGTTTTATCTTCTCTGTACTGTCACACAGTTCAGAGACTGAATTCATCATAAGAGCAAAGCAGCACCACAGGATCCACTAGCCAGAAAGGAAGATTTTCTTTCAGAGAGTTAGATCTCTGCAGCCTGTTCTGCTATTGGAGCAGTACAGAGCAGAAATGGGCAAGTAAAAAGAAAGAAAATAAAAGGAGGAGGCATTTCTACTAGACACTTTGTCCTGCAAGGAACCTACTTCCTGCTTTTTTCCCTCTGTCTAAAAAGTGAGGGTTTTCCTTGGAGCTTTTTTCTGTCCATGCCCATCGCAGAATTCCAGCATTCATGCTGCTCTCAAGAATAAACCAGAAGATATGCTGGATTTCAAACAAAGAAAAAAAGAAAAGAAACCTACCCCTGTGTCAGACACTGTCCATGATTTCATTTCCTTTCCCAATATGCCTACTATTGCTTACACTTCAGAGTTCTCAGGTAGTTACTTTAGGTATTCTGTCCAATTTTTAATTTTGGTCAGGGAGATGGGCAGAGTATACCCAAATCACCACAGTTACTGAAGATTGAGTCTACAAACTATTTTCATTTGATTTGCTGACTTTAGATCTGACCCTTAAAGATTCCTACTCTCTTTTTTCTAAATCTCTTACCATAGCAGTTTTTTTTCCCAAAATGTCTTCACATTTTGCTAATTGTCTCTGCTAATATGAAAGCACTTAAAGCTCCAAAGGAGCTCAAAAAGAATGTGAACTTGGTGTCATGAGAGGGGCATGTGGTTTGGCATCAGAAGAGCGTGGGTCAAACACAGCTCTGCCACTCATCAGCTATGTGAGACCTTCAGCAAATTATCAAACCTCTGTGAACTGAACTTTTCCTATCTGTTAAATAAAGATTGTCCCACAATGCTCATAAGATTGCTGAAAGTATCAAACCAGACATTGGGCATGTGGGATCTGCCAATATTAGGCACTGAAGAAATGATAACAATTTTTATTATTAGGAATAATTTGCATTGTTGATGTTTTCTTGACTAATTCTTATCAAAGGATGATCGGATAACAGTCAATAACCATTAGATCTCAATCCAGATCATTGTGAACTTCACGTAAGATCAGTGAGAAGCATATGAAACTGAAGATCCATATGGGATCCATTTACTTGTGTATTTCTTGTGGATATGATCATGGAACATGGCAGTACCCTTAAAGGCGTGCAGGAAAAAAAGAAGGAAAAAAAAGCATTTTTGGAGAAATATTGACCAGGGACTGACAATCCAGAAAAAAAGAATCAAAATAGTTGAGCCAGTCACGATGGTGCAAACCTATAATCCCAGCATTCGGGAGACTGAGGCAGGAGGATAACTGAGAGTTCAAGGCCAGCCTGGGCTACATTGTGAGTTCAAGAGCGGCCTGAACTACATGGTGAGATCCTGTCTCAAAACAAAACAAAACAAAACAAAACAAAACAAAATAATCCAAATAGTTACAGAAGCACAAAAAGGGGTATGTGAGTATGGTGACGTATTCTATCATTGCTGGATTATTTTTAGTTCAGATTTTTTAAAAAATATTGTTGCTTGGGCTCATCTATTTCTTTGTTCCCTGAAATATCCTGATGCTGATTATATCTCATTCATCAATCCTCATTTTAAGTTTAAAAGCTTGTCATCCCCTGGAATTTCTTTGTTGAAATTGAAGTATGATTTTTAATAGTTCAGCCTTCTTTGAGGCCCCTCATTATCTTTTTTCATTTGCTAATTAGTGGTCATAACTGTTCCTTTTTTCTTTTCTGATTTTCTGTCACCTTTCTCCTACCTGGCAAGTTATAACTTGCTTCAGCAATTTGCTTCATGATTTTTTTTCTACTTGCTAGCTCTCTTTTTTATAAGCATATAATGCTTGCCTGAGACTTTTTAATTGCAGTCTATTTGAACACAAATGGCTTCTGAACTTTTTATTCTTCACATTTCTCCAATGATAATAAGTAATAGAGTCAAATTTAACTAAAGAATATCGAAAGTTCTCTAGAGCAGAACACAGAATAATAAAGCATTTCATTAGTTTTCAACACCCACACTAGAAAGCTCACTTGTGATAATTCTTTTTCATTCCATTTGCTATTGCTTCTGCATTCACAATGTCTACCATTATTTCAAAAGTGCCAAAATAAAGTGATGATTTCTTCCACAGGGGATTGTAGGCCTGAAAATGAGCTGACTGTTAATAAAGAAAAAGTACCAGTCACTACTGAATATGAACTTCCACATCATCCAATAATCAAGTATCGATTGTGTACCTACTGTGTGCCAAGGAATGAATGAAAATGAAATATGTCAAAGTTCTGCCCTTCTCTGCACCACCTTCCACTTTTCTCATTCTAATTAGCTAGTTTTTCATCCAAATATTCTTTCTTGAAAAGCACAGACTTTAAAAGCTCTGTAAGTTTGACTTGCCCAGCCCCTCAGAACATGTGGGTATGCAGAAACCTGACAGTCTGTTATGGACTGAACATTTAGATTCCTCCCAAAATATTCATATATTAAAATCTTACCCCTTAGTGTGATGGTGTTAGGCGGTGAGGCTTTGGGGAAGTGATTAGGTCATGAGGGTAGAGTTCTTATTAGTGGGATAGCGTCCATATAAATGAGACCCCAGAATGCTCTATCACCTATTCTGCTCGGTGCAGACACAGCGAGAAGACAGCCATTGGTGAACTAGGGCTCGGGGCCCTCACCAGAACCCAACCTGCCACTACCTTGATGTAGAACTGTGAGAAATAAGTCTTTGTTGTTTAAGCCACCCAGTCTGTTACATTTTTGTCTTAGCAGCTCAAACAGTGAAAAGGCTTGGAGGACAGGTGCACTCACCATTGCAAATGTGGTTATTGCCATTCAGATGAGTTGGCCCAGGAGTGGAGCTGAGTTATGAAGGAAGCTACAGTGAGACTCCGCTGTCTTAGTTGAGGACTCTGGAACTCTTCCATCAAATTTGTTTATGTGATTAATTTCATTTTTTAAAAAGGTATATTACCATGCTTGTGGCGGGAGAGTAGATATCTGAGAAAAGGCCTATAGCCAAACACTACAAACTGTGGTCTGGGTTTGTTGCTGCCTTTTGTACTTCCAAGATTTTTAAACTCTTCTGGTCTGCTGAGGAAAAATATATCTTAAAATTATAATGCCATACAGACTGTAATAGCTAAAACCCGGAAACAGCCCAAATGCTCATCAACTGATGAACGGATAAAGAAAATGTGGGTTTTTTATACAGTGGAGTACTACTCTGCCATAAAGAATGATAAGCTCAAGATATTTCTAGGCAAATGGATACATCTTGAGACCATACTCTTAAGTGAAATAAATTGGACACACATGCTTAAATACATTGTTTCTCTGGTGTGAGAAACTGAAAGTGTAAATAAGGACTAAAATGTATTATATTGGGAAAGGGAAGAAAGTGTTCAAATGGGAAGGGGAACAAGGGAGGGGGAGGGAGAAAGGAACAGAAGGGCAAGAGAAATAAGAAATAGAAGGAAAAAATGGAAATGAAGCTTTGGTAAATAAGGAGGGAGGAGGGGGTAAAAGGATGTGAGGGGAATGGGGAAAAAAAGAAGCAACAAGATATATCATGTACAGGTACAAATCTCTTATGATGAATGTTAGCACTATGAACACCTAAAATATACCATTAAAATAAAATTAAAAAAAATTACAATGCCATGTCAAAAATGAATTCCTAATAAAGATAACAAAAATACATGTCTACATGACAAAAGTTATGTTGGAAAAAGTTAAACAAAGCAATATTCTTTTCTTGCCCTGATGGAGGATATGGTCTTGGACCAGCCTTTCTGTTGAAAACCATTATCATACTGAAAAAGATATAAGAAATAACTATTTTCTTGACAGTAGAAAATTTACTACATCAACAAAATAAAAGAGGAAAATCACATGAGCATCTCAATAGATGCAGAAAAGTTGTTTGTCAAATTTCACCATCCTCTTGTGATAAAAAAAAATGCTTGTAACAAAAAGGAGATAGGAAGGAATATATTTAATATGATAAAGGGAACCCATGAAAAATCTACATTTAACATGACATTTCTTACTAAAGAATGAATACTTTCTTCCCAATATCAGAAATGAAGCAAGGGAGCCTAATCTTACTACTTACATTTAACGTCAGACAGGATGCTTTTTTTTTTGTGCAGGGTATCAAGCTCAGGGCCTTGCACTTGCTAGGCAAGTGATCTACCACTGAGCTAAATACCCAACTCCCAGACAGGAAGTTCTCACCTAGGCAAAAAATAAATTAAATGCAGAAAGTCTGGAAAGAAAGGATTGTAAATGCCTTTATTCAAAGACAACAGAAGGAATACATAGAAAATCTTCATAAATATATTTAAAATGCCAAAATAATCATATTAATTTAGCAAGATTGTGAGCTACAAAGTCATTAAAATCAAATGCATTTATTTATATTAGAAACAAGAAAGTGGAAGATAAATGTAAAACAATACCATTTGAAAGAATATTTTAAAAACTAGAATAAATATGAATGCATGTAATGGAAAACACACAGTTATTAAAAATAGAAATTTTAAAAGATTGCGATAGCTGCAGAATTCTCATATATTCATGGACTGCAAGATTTCCTTGTACTATTCAAATGTCATTTCTCCTCAAGTGAATCTATAGATTGCAATCCCAATTAGAATCTCAGCATGTCTTTTTTGTGGTAACTGATGAGTTGTTTCTAAAATTGGTATAGAAATGCTAAAGACATAGAATAGCTGTGGCACAGTGGGGAGATTGTGTGTGATACGGAGACTTGAACCCAGGGCCTTGCATATGTAGGCAAGTGCTCTTCTGCTGAGTTACATCCTCTTCCCCCAGAGCATTCTTGAAAAAGAACACTGAAGTTTGAAGACTTTCTCTGCTTGGTTTTATGACTTTTTTTGTGTGTGTGTGCCAGGGATTGAATTTAGGGCCTTGCACTTGCAAGGCAGGCACTCTAACCACTGAGCTAAATCCCCAGCCCAATTTTATGACTCTTTATTGAGCTATAGAAATCAAGACAATGTGGTAATAGTGAAAGTCTAAACAAATAGCTCAAGTGAAAGAAACCAGATATTAAATATCACATATTTTAAGATCTCGTTTCTGTGAAATGTCCAAAACAGGCAAATCCACACAGACAGAAAGTTGGTTAGTGGTTCCCAAGGACAGAGGGAAGAAGGAAATGGGGAGCTGATAATAGGTGAGGCTCTTGGGGATGATAAAGATGTTCTGGAATTACATATTGGTGATGGTTACACAACATGAGAATATTTTGAAAATCACCAAATTTTAATGCCCTGTAAACAAAGTATCTGGTATATCTTTATAAATATTTATATCTTTGTATCTTTTATATGTTTATAAATCACAGAGTGGGTTTTTAGTAATATAAAAACATAATAATTACACAAACTCCTCAATTATTATTAGACCAGAGTTTACACTAACTCCTTTCTAAAAGCCGTCACAAATATGACCTAATTTTTGATACAGAAAATACTGTCATTGTATTCATAGAAGTTTTAATTCCTCCCAATGTCCATTTCAGAGATACAAACTGTTCTCTCTTACCCTTTCTCAAGGGAGAAGGATGCATGGTATTACTTACATAAACCTGGCCACAGCAAGGGGTTAGTTCATTTTTTAGCTTGATGAATCAAATCCGGATCCTAGTGTGCTCAATGTAGAGCACTTACAGTGTTTCTCTTGTTCTACGCTGTGTTTGTACTTTGGTAATGTTGGCATTTGCTTGTGGAATTCAATCAACAATTGAGCTACCAGGCAGATTTTAAAGGATGTTCTGTTCCAGTGCTGACCATTAAAAGGTAAGACGAGTTTGTTTTCCACATCTTCCCATCATTTTATCCTAGGAAAAAACTTTGTAAGAAAAGCGAATTTGCATTTTACAGTTTCTATGGAAATTGTGCAAATAATGGGAAGCCTAAGCTCAACTGCACTTGAGAAATAGTACTTGAATATGCCTTTGAGTAAAACACAGCACATTTTCATTTGTAATATGACCCAAAGGGTAAAGAGACACTCTGTGTGGAGAATATTAGACTGTTAGCAGACCTAGAGTTAGTCCTGGATTTTTGACCGAGTAAACTACAGGAGCCACTTAATGACTCCAGGCTTCATTCCCCAGTCTGTTACAGGTAGAGCCTAAATCAGTGGTTACTAGTTGTTTTTATTTTTAACTGATGTATGAATCAAAAAGGTCCTGCAAAAGCAGAAAGTGTGTGTACTACAGGTATATAAAATATATATGGCTGGGGGAATGTTTTTATTTTGAGCAACTGGTACATGCAATTATGGAGACTGACAAATTCCAAGATGTGTAGTTAGCAAGCTGCAGACCTATAGAACCAACACCACTTCCAGTCCAAAGACTGGCAGTTCAAGCCTGAGGGGAGAAAAGACCAATATCTTCATTCAAAGTGGTCAGGTAAAATGAATGTCCTCTTACTTGAGGAATGGTGCACCTTTTTGTCCCTTCAAGCCTTTAACCAATTAGCTGAAGTCCTCTCACTGTGGTAAGGACTCTCTGCGGTACTCATTTTACAAATTCAAATGTTAATCTCATCCGACCTTCTCACAGACACATCCCAAATACTGCTCAGTCAAGCTTCTGAATATCCAATGACCCGAGCAAGCTGACACAAAGAACTAGCCATCACAGCTAGAGACCCCTCACTTCAAACCGTATGTTATGTACAAGCCATACATGTAAAGAAAATGAAGGAGTTTGCTGAAGATTTATTGTAGGATCAGCCCTAGACCTCCTCCTTATTCCTGTGATGATCCCGAAGGTTAGATAGAGAGTATGAAGCGGGCCAGCCACAGGCCCAAGGGAGTACTAGAAGCCTAAAGTATCGCAGGAAGGTACCTGATCAAGGCAGAGACTGCTGGTTTTGTGTCAGTATTTATCGTCTTACAGAGGAGGCGTCTGGGCTCCCAATGGTCTTGACAGCAAAGCTTTTATACCAGCAAAAATTTTTATGTAACAAAGAAATACATTATTTCATTTATGCCATTATTATTTTGTGTCTCTGTTATATGGAATGTAATTTGTATCTAACAAAATAGTTGACATGATCATTCACAGTATTTCTTGAGTTACTACTATACCATTTTATATGCAATATAAAACTTTTGTAAGAGTAAAATCCTATTTAAATTCTTGTCATTTATGCTACTCTTATATTTTATCCCTAGTATTTGCTATTAATCTCAAACCACATTATCATCATTTTGCTTTAAACAGTGAATTCTGATTAAAAGTAATCACAGAAATAATTAAGGAAATTATTGAGTACAAAAAATTATTTTTTATCTTCATCCACATTAGCCATTCACAGTGCTCTTCACTTCCTCGGAACAGCTAGCTGGTATCATTTTCTTCTACCTCTCCAGGTAGAAGGAAGTTCACTTTCTTCAGCATTCTTAGAGGGTAATCTCCTGGCAAAGAACTGTCTCAGCTTGCATTTTTCTGAAAACATATTTTTTCACCTTCTTTTTTGAAGGATATTTTTAGTAGATATAGCATTTGCAGTTTTCAGGCTCTTTTCCTTTCAGGATGTTAAAGACACTGTTTCATCTTCTGTCCTCACAGTTTATGGTGTCAGCTGTAACTTTGTCACTGTTCCCTGTGGGCATCATGACTGCTTCCTCCTGCTGCTTTTAAGCATTCTCTTTTTGTCTTTGTTTCCTAGCAGTTTCCCTACAGCGTGCCTATGTTCGCTTTTAGTTATTTGTCTGGAGTGGAGTTACTGAACTTGATATGCTTTGATGCTTTTCATCAAATCCGAGTAATTCTTTGGCCGTTATTCCGGACACACTGGCTTCGTGGCCAGTCCTCAGATGAGCCACGCTCTTTCACAGGCTCTGCTGTCAGTTTACCTGGTTCTGTTGTCCTTGCCTTGATGCTTGCATGACCCACTCTCCCAGCTCATGCTGATCTCTCATCAAATGTCACCTCTTCAAAGCGGCTTCTCTGGCAGCCTGGATATTCTTTAACTCTTCACTCTGCATTATTTTTTCATGAACTCTTTCAACAATTAATGGTATAAAGCCAATTAGTATCTGTTGTATGCTAGCACCTTTAAGCAAACAGTTCTCCAATCTAGTTTTTTCTGGCTTCCTCTTATGTTAGACTCCCTGGGAAATAAATTCCTTTGTGCTTCAGAATTCTGAGTGGCACTTCATGGTGAAAGATGGAAACATCTCTCTAAGTACTATTGGCTTTTAGGATGGTCTTTAACACTTTGCTGTGATCTTGTAGAAGAAAAATTGCTGAAGATAGAACCAGAAAAACCTATTTACAGTATTCTTAGATCTGCCTCCATAATACATCCCTGAGTCTGAGGCTCTGCAGCTAAATGAATAGAGAGAAAGGAAAAAGTATTTTCAGCATCTCCTGCATCTATGTGCAGAAGCCTGGCCAGCTGCAACTACCACCCTAATGCAGACAGATAGATAACCAACACAACTGAGTTTCAAGACTTACTCTGCCTCTAGGTTTGCCGTCAATTCCCCACTCTTCCCTAATGAAAGAAAGAGAACTTTTGAATAGCCGAAAACAGTGCAACTCAATGCAACTTAAGAAACACTTCGTAAGTAGTCACTATGTAGTAAGTTCATAGAAAAGAAGACAAAAATAAATATCTGTTTTATGGTCCCCAACTGGGAGAGAGTCAGAATAGTCTAGTAAAGTCCACTGTAGTCATGTAACCTAGTTTAGTTGCAAAATTTGTTTCTTTCTTCCTGTACTTTTCATTATTCTGTGTAGGAAATAGACTCTTCCCCAGTTTGCTGATGTTTTGTTACCTTTCAGAACAAGTTTAAACGAAATGCATCCCTTTTCACATTGGTAGAATATAGCAAATAATTCTCTTGGAGTTATAATAGTTTGTTTTCCTCTTCTGCTCACTTAGTTACTATCCTTTCTTTGGGGACATTTAGGAAAGGGCCACAGAAATTCGGCTGCATGGATGTCATGTGACTGTCCACTTCAATAGATTTTGTTTGCTGTCTTAGTCATAGTAATTGTGGAACAATAGCTTTTAACCATCCCAGTGGAGGAAGCCTCTTCTGGCCTTCTTATTTCTGCCTGTTTCTTCACTGATAGGAAGGACAAATTAGGTTTACAGTTAAATGAAAGCTCCATTTCATTTGGAAAGGTCACATATCCAGCCAAAATAAGAGCCCAAAGTTTAATTACAGAGTTAGGAAACCAAAGGGCTTTCCATTCTAGTCTGCATCGCTGCAGTTTACAGCTAAAAGTGATACAGTGCCAAGGCGAATTTAATGCTCACCTAGAAATATGTCACCTCTCGTTGGAACAGCGACACCATAGATTTTCATATTTTCCACTGAAAATGCAAATACATATGACATTTAGTTATTTGGATGGGTCAATGATGCAATCACAAAAATTAAATTTCTCTGTCAGAAGTGACTCGGTTTAGATCTGATTGATCTCAGTCTCCCTTGTTCCCATCCTGCTGCCACCTCCCAGTCCCAACCATAAACGCAGTATCATCAGTAAGCTGAGTCCTGGCCTCACTCAAAAGGGTCAGTCAGCTCACATAAGCAGCCATGGGCCTTCTCTTCTGAATTTTACACAGTTGCTGGTAAACATCTCTGTACAAAAGCTTTATTATTTGCTCATCAAAGTGCAAAAGTGGCATTACTTCCAAAGAAACAAATGCCAATGGAGGGGGAAGAGGGAAGAGGGAGAAGGAAGCAAAAGCTAAAAGAAAGCTTTTAGAGGGAGAAGAAAGCAAAAGCTAAAACCAAGTCAGTCTCTGATAAGCCAAGTGAGGCAGCAAACACAGCCTGTTACTATCTCCTGTTTCTTCCTGTCTTTACCAAGTCGGCACCATGCCACCTCTTAGCTCAGTATGATGTCACAGCCCAGGGAAGCTGTCCCTGACCTCCCTGCCCAGGTCAAAGCTCCATTCCAGGTTCCTTTGATCGTATATACCCATCTTTCCTTGCATTTGGTCCAAGGGCAACTTTAATTTTGTATTGACTATTTGATTAATGTTTACTGTCCCCATGAAACTGTAAGTTCCTTCCATATAGAGACCATTTCTGGTTTTCCTCTCCACTGTGTCCCCTGTCCCTCAATAGCATGCGCCATGCAGGAGGAAATCAATTAACATTTATTGAATGAACTTATTAAATAATCAGTGAAAGTGTATATGGGACTTGGAGCACAGAGAAATTTCTTTGCTTCTTTCATTAGCGGTATTGACCCTAGCTAGTGTTTCTAAGATATTTTGATTACAAGACCCCTTTATGCTCATAAAACAATTGAGGATCACATGAATATTTATATCAGTTGTATTTATGATTGCAAAAATTGAGAAGAAACTAAGATGTCTTTGAATTAGAATATGATATATCCATATTCTATTATGAAAAAGTATTATTCAGTGATAAAAATAAGTGAGTTATGAAGCCATTAAAAGACAGAAGAAACATGCATATTTCTAAGTAAAAGAAACCAATCCAAAAAGGGTACAGCTATATGGTTCCAAATTTCTAAGTAAAAGAAACCAATCCAAAAAGGGTACAGCTATATAGTTCCAACTATATGTCATTCTGGAAAAGACAAACTCCAGAGACAGTAAAAAGATCAGTGGTTTCCAGGGTCTTAGAGAGAAGAAATAAACAGGCGGCATACAGAGGATGTCAAAGGCAGAGAAACTATTCTGTATGACACTATAGTGGTGAATGTGTGTCATTATACATTTGTACAACCCTAGACTATACAACACAAGGAGCAAACCCTCATGTGAACTACGTGTTTTATGTGACAATGACATATCAATGTGATTTTACCAATGATATCAAGTGAGTCACACTGGTAGAGGACATTGACCAGTAAAGGGGAGACTGGGCAAGGGTGTTGGGGATTTGTAAGAACTCTGTACTTCCTACTCAATATCATTGTGAACCAAAAACTGCTCTAAAAAGTAATTATCTCTTAATTTTAAAATGTAGTCGATGGGGCTGGGGATTTAGCTCAGTGATTAGAGTGCTTGCCTTGCAAGCACAAGGGCCTGAGTTCGACTCCCGGCACCACAAAAAAAATAAAATAAAATAAAAATAAAATGTAGTCGAGGATCTACAGGGCTTTTGTTTATATGGGTTAGATCTACTGATATTCACCAAATACAAGCTAAAATGAGAATTTAAAAAATACGTATATTAATTCATTTAAAAACCAAACACATTACGTGTTAATGTAAAAATATATTTTATTAAATATAATTATATTGGAAGCTTTCAATTCTAGCCAACACAGAATAACAAAGATCAGATTTACCACCCTACTTGAACATTTTTTTAAAAGATAGACCAAATATACAAAATAGTTCTTATGACACTGGACATAAAGTAACAAAAATGGTAGCCCCAATGAATGAATGAAGCAAGCCCTACAATTGCATCAGCTTACCAGTAAATGCGACTAACTTTCGTAAAGGGCCAGATTTGTATGTATTTTAATCTTCACGGACCATACGAAGTTATTAGGTGATGGCACAAGAAGAAAAATCACATACAATACGTTGCTGCATAGAGGAGATGGAGTTGGGTAAGCCAAGCTTTATAGGGCAAAGTACTGTGGAGGACAGAGAGTAAAACCGTAGCAGTCTTCAAGGGTACCCTCAGGTATTCCCATGAATAGTGAGACTCTCATGTGTGTGAAGAAACCACCCACACCAAATGAACCAAGAAGTGGACCATGGCTCACAAAGGACTAAGAAGAGTACCAGTCCCACCAACAGAGTAGGACACTTCCTAATTCTTGGGGCACTCAGTACAGTACTAAGAAGGGCCTTGCCTCAGTAGTATGGGAAATTAATCTTAGAAAAAATGCTGCTCTGGTCCAGCTTAACACACTTTAAGAGCAAGACTCCTCATCCCTCACCATGAGTCAAAAGGTTTTCAAGTAACATCACTGCATTCCAGGAAAAAAAAAGTCAAGACTATTTTTAGGAATACAAAATATCCAGGATCCTACAAAGTAAAATCTATAGTACCTGGTGTCATACAAAGAAGCAACAAAAATGTAACCCACAACGAGTAAAATCAATGAATTTGTGTTGACCCAGAAATAATGTGTCAGAATTAGTAGACAAGGAAATTGAAAAGTAATCAAAAATGGAAAACTATAAACCCACAGATCTAATACTTTCATAAATATCAAGCACAAGAAACATAAAGAAAATTATACCAAGACATCATAATCAAATTGCTTACATCAGATAAGAAAGAGAAAAACCTAAAAAACACTCAGAAAATAAAAACACATTATTCACAGAAAAACATAGGTTTTTCTTGTCAGAAACAATGGAATCCAGAAGGCAAAAGAGAAACATTTTTAAAAAAGAAAGAAATAAGAGTCAACCTAGAATTCTTCACCCAACAAGAACATCTTTTAGGAAAGATGACAAAATAAAACTTCCAGAAATACAAAAGCTGAAAAAACTACATCACCAGCAGACTACTACAAGAAATTTTAAATAAGTCCTTCAGGTGGAACAATGATACCAGATAGATAGCTATAGCCCTCAAAAAATGAAAATAAAAAGCACCAGAAATTGTAACTAAATAGTTTTCTTATTACTTAAATACTTGCATTTAAGGAGGTAACTGAAATTTAAAATAAAATTAATATTGAAATATTGTGGGAGTTACATAAACTGTATGATGCTAGCACACAAGCATGGAGGAGAAACCTAGAAGAACAATTGCAAGTTCATTTGCTGTATGCAAAGTAGTACAGAAGGTAAAATGTGTTAAGTTAAAGACCAAATCCTAAACCACGAGAATAGCACAGCTAAGATTTACAGTTCATAAGAAAGAAAAGGAGATAAGATGGAATTATTCTTAAAAATCCTCAATCCAAAAAACAGAACGAGAAGAAAAAGGAAACAAAGATTATAAGAATAAACCGAAAGCAAATCGCAAAATAGTAGACTTAAATGAAATCATGTACATAATCCCACAAATTATAACATCCCAATTAAAAGACAGAAGTTTCAGATTGGAGAACAAACAAAAGCGAAGTCTATGCTATCTAAAAGGAACTGACCTTAAAGACACTGACTACAAGTAAAAGGCTACAAGTAAACAGACAGCAAGAGATACATTATGCTCAAAAGAAAAGCTGGAGTGAAGATTAATACGAGACAAGCAGATTTTAGAATAAGGAAAACCCGCTGGGGTAAGGAATGTCATTTCATGATGATGATGATGTCATCTGAGCCAAACGATGAGTAGAAATCCTAAATGATTACACTTTAATAATAAAGTTTCAAAATACATGACATAAAAATAGAAGTAAAAGGAAAATTAGACAAATGCACAATTATAATCTGAAGTTGTAATGCCCCTATATTGATAATTGGTAGAACAAGTAACAGAGAATCAGAGAGGATAATGAGTACCCAAACCACACTAGCAACCAGCTTGGCCTAATCGTCATATATTGAACTGTGCGGCTCTCTAATGTACACATGGACTCTTTACCAAGATGGATTATATTCTGGTCTCACATATATCTAAATAAATTTTAAATAATTTGTAGCATATAAATAAGTCCTTTAAGCACAAAACATATTGAATTAAAAATAAATAAAAGTCCCTACAAAATCCCTAAAGATCTGAGAATAAACAACATGGTTCAAAATAATCCATGATCCAAAGAAGAAATCAAAAGGGAAATTATACAGCATTGTGGGCTGAGCGAAAACAAAAACACATATAAAAACGTGGGAGTGCACCACGTAATTTCTTAAGAAATTTGCAGCACATGGAAAAGAAACATCCAGTTAAATGACCTGAACCTCCAGTTAGGAAAAGAACAAACCAAAACGCAAATACCAAAAGAAAGAAAATAACAAAGAGCAGAACAAAAGTGATGTCAGTAGAGAGCAGGGAGGGGGGACTCAAAGTCTGTTCCTCCACAAAAGCAGCAAAATGATTGGCAAAACTGTCAGAATCAGGTTTATCGGAACTCTGGGAACTCACTAAAGAAGGCACAACAACAATACAAACATTTGATGGAGAAAAAAAACCCTGCTGCTGAGAAAGAGCGCTTTCTGGTGTTTTACACTGTCCCCAACACTCACTCTCCGGCTCTGCAGATATGAGATAATAGGCCACATTCCCAAGATAAGCCTGTAGTCCTGGAGGGAGAGGAACAGATCTTTTTTCCCCCAGCCCCAAAGGCTTTACTGGTAAATAAACTTTAGGAAAAAAGATCCAACCTGTCACTTGCAAGTCAATAGGATGAAGAGCCGTGTCCAGGAAGTCATCAGGTGGCACTGAAGTAGACCCCTGGTTTGTGCAACTCTATTTATAGACCAAGTTTTGAGCATGGAGTCAACTAGTTCTTCGGGTTTAAGCCCTAGGCTGGTCTTTTTTTCATCACTTTGCAGAACTGTGTTTGTTTTGACTTCCTGGTTACTCCCTGAAGGACTGCCTCAGGGGGTTTGCATTTCCAGCCATACATCCTATAACAACATTTCAGTCAACCACACACCCCAGGTACAGTGGTGGTTCCATATAACCTGGGTGTGGAATTAGCTTTACCGTGGTGTATTAGCCCCCTTTGTGTTGCTGGAACAAAATACCCGACATACACAATTTAAAAGTGAAGAAGTTTCATCTGGCTTACTGTTTTCAGAGTTTTCTGTCGATGGTCAGCTGGTTCCAACTCATAAAGAGCATAGCAGAAGAGCATGCTGGAGAAAAGCTGCTCAAGCCACGGCATCTAGGAAGCAAAGGAAGTGGAAGAACCCAGAGGGGAAGGGGCTAGGAGCCATTCAGAGCCTCCAAGGTCATTGCCCCCAGAACCCACCCAGATACAGCCAGAAGTGTGACTTATTAATCTCTATGTCTCTCAAGCTAATCAAGTTGGCAATCAAGATTAATACCACACATGGCAAGAGATTTGAACAGACATTTCAACAAAGAAGACAGACAGATGGCAAATAAACACACAAAAATATGTTCAACATCATTTGTCATTCAGTTAAATGACAATAAATATCAAAGCCAAGCATGATGGTACACACCTGTAATCCCAGCACTCCAGGAGGCTGAGGCTGGAGGATTGCAAGTTCAAGCCCAGCCTGGGCAACTTAACAACACAGCAAGATTCTGTCTCAAAAAAAAAAAAAAAAAAAAAAATATATATATATATATATATGTATTTGGCTATGGTATAGGTCTATGCAAAGACCCTGGATTATCACTCACTCACACACACACACACACACACACACACACACACACGCACACACGCAAAATATATCAATACCCACTGGTTAGAATGGCCAAGTGTTGATGAGAATGTGGGAAACTTTCATATACTGCTGGTAAGTATGTGAAATTGTACCAGTACTTTGGAGATGTGTTTGGTGGTTTCCTAAAATATTAGGCATATACCTAACATATGCCCCAGGTACCAAAGAGAAATGAAACACTATGTCCAAGCCAAGACATATATAAATGGTCATAGCAGCTTTATTTGTAACAGCCAAAACTTGAAAATAACCCAAATGCCCAAAAACAAGGAATGGAGAAAGAAATTATACTGAATCCATACAATGAAAGAGCACTCAGCCATAAAAATGAACAAGTATTTGACACATGCAAAAACATGAGTGAATCTCAAAATAATTTATGCTATGAAAAAAGCAGAAAAAAAAATTATACACAGTTTATGGTTACATTTAGATAAAATTTTAGAAAATGGAAACTAAGAGTCATGGAAAAAAGAATGTCGGTTGCCCAGAAATTAGGGGCAGAAAGGAGAGAGGGGTAGGATGAAAATGAAACACAAGAAAACTTTGGAGGTGGGGAACATATTCATTATTTTGATTAAGGCGATGGTTTCATAGAGGCATTCACTTCGAAGTTTATCAAATTATAGACTTAAACATGTGCAGTTTACTGCATTTCAATTATACCTTAAGAAAGCCATTTAAAGAAGTAACTATATTTTCCAAAACAAATTCGTGAGCAAGGTGTCATTTCTTGACATTTTCGTACATCTGTTTTGTGTCACAACTAATAAGACACTGGGATCCTCAGATCTGTTTTCTGCATTAAGTGTGTTGCATTATGCTGTTTTAGCTTAAGAATATAAAGAAAATCCACTTCACATCAACATATAGTTGGAAAAAGGAAAAATATTTTAGTAGCCCTTTCAGATAATTACAGATGTGTTTGATACTACATCAAAGCTTGACAAGTGGTGATTTCTTAAAGTTGCATTGTAGAATCAGAAACCAAATTAACAAGCTTTTCACACTGTTATTCATTTGTCTATTGTACACTTTTTTCCACAAAGAATTTTAAAACTGCATGGTCATTTGGAGAAGATTGGTTCACTGAGTTATGTAGATCTCCAAAATGTGTAGAATATGTATATATAATATAGATATATATATATATAAATTTGGAAATATTTGGTAGTTTCTTAAAATGTTAAACATACACATCAATAAATGATAAACATACATCAGTAAAGTCTTCAAGTATTAGAAAGTTGTCAGACTCACTAAGGTGGACACGAGTTTTCAAAAATTCTAATTTTCACTCCGAAATTCAAATTTTATAATTTACTGTCAGTTATTCTTCTTGAAATGACAGCCTCACTTGGTTCATTTTCTAGAAAATGTCTGCCAGATATTTAAAATCTAAATAACCATAATTTCTAAGTCAGTGTTACAGTCTGAATGCCCAGTCTTCCCACAGTTTGTATCTTGAAACCCAGGCCCCCTCTGTGGTGATACTGGAAGAGGGGAGCTTTGGGAGGTAATTAGGTCATGAAGACAGAGCCTTCACGCAAGTGAGTCCCAGGAGAGCTGCATGGTCCTCTTTCCACCTAGTGAGGATGGAGAAGGTGCCAGGTGTGCACCGGAAAATGGTCCTCGCCAGACACTGGGTTTGCTGCTGCCTCGATCTTGGATTTCCCTGCCTCCAAAATGTTGTTTGTGTACTTCCCAGTTAATGATATTTTGTTAGGGAAGCCCAAATGGACTGATATAGTCAAGAATTCTTTTCTTTAATGGTTTTTCCTACAGAAAACGACTAGTTTAGCTTGCACCTCAATCTCACCAAGAGCATTTCTTTGAGAAAACTGTTATACTTTGATTCGCCTTAAAAGTGTTTTATGAATACTTCCCATTTCATCATACCAAATGTTAAAGTTATTTACTCAAGAAGATTTCATATGACAACATTTATATTAAGAGCACTCTTAAGTGAAAGTGTTAATTTTTATTATGAGTGTGTGATGGTGAATCAGGCTAGGAGGACTAGGAGCAGGAGATTTCTGTGTGGATTGTCACAAGGTTGAGTGCAGTGCTTAATAGTGCAGTTTGGGGCTGGTGCTGTCCTTTGTACTGTGTCACTAGCACTTTTACCCACCATTGTTTCTGGACCACCAGACCAACTATCAATACCATGAAAAGGGCCAGGACTCCAGGGTCCATGGACCGTGCTTAGAGAACTATTGCTCTAGCTTGAATACACAATTCTTTGTGCTTAATCCAAATCTTCCTGCCTAAAGATCAGAATGTGCCCTTTATAAGACCAGCCAAGCTGGCGGGACAAACCTCATTCATCTCATGAGTATTTACAGAGTGCTCACTGTGGGCCACGTCCACTTCTAAGTGGAGAATACAGTGAATGGAGCATAAGCCTTGCCCCTTAGGGAATAGAATCTATAACAGGGACAGACAAGAAATAAACAAAAGGGAATCTGTATTATGTGTGGTAGTAAAAAGTATTGCAGAGAAGAGGAAAACACAGAGGAGAGGGGTGGTGGGGGGAGCTCTTCTGTAGGAGTGTCAGGAAAACTTCCTTGATATTTGAGTGAAACCCTAAAGGAAGAGAAAGACCTAACTGTGCAGAGACGGGGAGAAGAATATTTTGTACAGAGAGAGGAGCAAGTGTAAATGTAATAATATGCTTGGTATGGAGAAATGTCGAGGAGGATTATGGCTGAAGGAGAGTAAATGACAGGAGAGAAGTAGGATGTGATAGCAGAGGTAAGGAGGGCAGCATATCGCACCGGCTTTGTACACAGAGGAGTTTACACGGTGCAGGATGGAAAGCCAGCAGATGGCCATGATCAGGTGGACAGCATGATCTAATTAGTGTTGGCTAAGGCTTCTTTTGACTGAAGTGTTGGGAAGGACATTAGGGAGTGCGGTGGTCGATTTTATGGGTGACTGAGCCACAAGATGTCCCAATATATGGTTAAACCCTGTTTCTAAGGTGAGTGTATGAGGATTTCCGGATGAGATTAGTGTTGAGCTGAGCGAAGCAGGTGGTCCTCCGCAATATGGATGGGATGATCCTATTTGTTGAGGGCCTGAATAGAATAAAAATGTGGAGGATGGGATCCCTCTCTCCCTCTCTCCTTCCCCTTCTCTCCCTCTCTCTCTCTCTCCATCTGTCCCTCCCACCCTGACAGCTTGAGGTGGCACATCCATTGTCCTCAGCCATTGAAAGAACTGGCACTTACACTGTCAGCATTCCTGATTCTCAAGCCTTCCGAGTTGGCCGAGAACTTACACCATCAGGTCCCTGGTTCTCAGTTCTTCAGACTCACAGTGAACTACACCACTGGCTTTCCTGGGTCGGGTCCACCTTGCAGACAGCAAATTGTGGCACTTCTCAGCCTCCATAGTCATGTGAGTCCGTTCCTTATAATATATATCTTCTATTTGTTCCAGTCCTCAGGAGATCTCTAAATAATATGGCGTAAGGAAAGAAACATAGAAGTCAATGCTGAGACTATTTCAGAATTCCAAGCACCAAGAGATGAGAAGTGGTGAGAAGGTGAGAAGTGGTCAATTTGCTGATGATGCATGCAGGAGAGCAGGGTGGCATTTAACCCCAGGATTTGGCCCGTGTGACTATAAAAATGGAATTGCCTTTTACTGAGATGGGGACTCCTGCTGAAGGAGAAGGTTTGGAGGATGAGGGAGATCAGGAGCTGTGATTTGGATGTCTTGAGTGTTAGAGATGATAGGACATCCAAGTCTCCCTTGCTCTTTCTCCTTCCTCACCTTGCAACGTCCTGTGCTGTAGCGCCAGGGCCAGGGTCAGATGCGTGCAATCTGTACTGTCAGGGAAGTTCCCACTCTCAGGGGAATCCGGGGCTCAGCTTAATGCTCTGCTATTGCTGCCTTGAATTTTTAAATACTCTTATCCTTAAAATTGTTTTGTAAGTGAAGTCCAGTGGGACAATTGAGTGTGCACAAGAACAGCAGAGACGCACCAGGCAGCAGCACACTCTCCTCGGTATAGGAGGCAGCTCTGGCTCCAAGCTATTGGCCTCGCAGCCAGAGCATGTGTGTGTGCCTTAGTACATACAGTGCCAGTGAACCTTTTACAGCTTTCAGTGATACAATCAGCCCGCTGCAGGACACGGCACATAGGTTCACCACCTGCCTTAGAGTATTAGGGAGCACCAGGTCCCAAAGTCTCTGGGCAGCACCCGATAATATATTGGCTGCTGCAACCCAGGCAGCACATGCAGCAGCAGCTGTACCACCAGGAGACATGGAAAAAGGAGAAAAAGAAGGGGCTCTGCACAGAGGCAACACCGAGGTTATCGGTGGGAGGCTGGCTTGTCCATCCATCCACAGAGTCCACCCGATGCAGTGTGAGCACAGATACTCACTTTCTGGTCTGAGTGCCAGGGCAGGATTTTCGGGTTCCCAAGAAATGATCTTAGTCAGTAAATGATTACAAAATAAGCATTACACATGGACATTACATTAAAGACATCAGGGAATTATTACAATTCTTCAAAGAATCTCTAGTTTTGAAACATTATACAGTGTTGCAAAGAATACCCACAAGTTTAGAAACAAAAAGTGAATTTAAAAATCATCACATTCCTGGAAATAAAATAATATTTCTATATGAAGCTGTGAATGAATCAATTATTAATGAAGAAGACACCTTTAAGACAACTTTTCCCTGTGTAGATGTCAACAGACTGTCGAAACAGATGTTTGGAATTTTTTTTTTTTGTCGGTGCTGGGGGTGAACTCAGGGCCTTGCACTTGTGAAACTAGCACTCTACTACTTGATCTAAATCCCCAACCCCCAAATTCTATTTCTTATACTACTTCCACAATTATAGGAACTACCAGAGTAAACATTGTAATATTATTATATAAATTATGATTAAATTCAAACTAAGGTGAAACCAATTTGTATGAAGAGTTAAAACTTTCTAGACAAAGTGTTCTTCAAGTATTATTAGCCTTATTTTTTTTTTTTTTTTTTTTTTGGTGCCGGGGATCGAACTCGGGGCCTTGTGCTCACTAGGCGAGCACTCTAACCACTGAGCTGAATCTCCAGCCCAAGTATCATTAGCTTTAGAAGGACTAAAATTTTTATTTAGAACTAATTTATCAGAATGTATCCTAGTGTCGTCACAAACTATAAAATAATCTTAACTCAAGTAACATGTGTCAGCAGAAAGAGCCTTCTCAAAATTAAAAATGATCAAAAATTAATCTTGCCCTTACCAACAGCAACTGATATCACTTTTATTTACAACAATTACACACTCACTGGGCCAATACCACTGAGTTGCTTGGGATATTTGTGCTCCTCAACAATCTATTTGGTTTTGAGATTAAAACAATGATATCTCGCACTGTGCCACGCCCCAGTTCATTCAACACAATAATTAATAATCAAGCGTTTCCATAATGCTTTCTGTAAAGGGGGGTCGGCAGTGAGGAGGCTAACTTTCCCTGCCCCGTCTTGGAGCCAGCCTTGGATGAGTATACTCAGTGTCCAGCAACTCTTCCTCACTCTAACTCACCAAAATGACGCCTGCTGCCTCGATGGCACAGACTTCAGCACGTAGAATGAGATGGATGATGTTCCCCACAATTGTATATGTTGATGCCCTAACCCTCAGTACATCAGAATGTGACCTCGTTTGGAAACAGGACCTTCAAATGGGTAATTAAGTGAGAATGAAGATGTTGGTGTGGGCCTGAAGTCAACATGACTGATGCCTTAAAAGAAGATTAAAAGGAAGCTGCACAGAAGGATGACTGTGTCAAGAGGTGGCGAGCAGGTGACCATCTGCAGATCACTATGATCTAGAACTCCCAGAGTTCAAAACTCTAAGAATATAAATTTCTGTTGTTTAAACCTCTAGGTCTGGCATATTTTTTCATGGCAGTCTGAGTAACCTAATATACCACTTTATTTCTCATGCTGTATTTCTGTTCCTGTGTGCTCTATCACAAATCACAGAACCCTGAAAACTGAAGATGTGAGTGCCTTTCAATGCAAATGCATTTCTTAAGTACTTGCTGCAAGGTTTTCATAAATGCTTTTATAAGTTACAGCCCACAAGATGACTCCTATGGCAATGGCGAAATGGTTTTTTAAGTAATCTCCCATGACAATATATGATGACTAAGGGGCAACCATAAAGTTGATTTGCAGGAGTCTGACAACCAGGCTCTTGTGCTCTGCTTTATTAGTACACCAGAGTTGGTCGAAAACAAGAATACTGACTTTTGCCACTCACGCTGATTGAAATATAAACTCTACAGCAAATGTATTTCTTTACAGTAAGGGATAGTTCTTCCTAGTAGTTAAAATATTTTCACTCCTTTCCAAACATTGTCTTCCCACTAGCAAAATACTGAAGAAAACATATTGGCAATCAGCAAACAGGAGAGGTTTGGGACTTTGGCATTAAAGTAAAGGAAGATGTGGGTGATTGTAGAGATGCTCTGGGTCCCCGTCCCAGCAGAGTGCCCTCCCCCAGGCAGGCACCTAAGGCCTGGCACAGGAGCTGCAGGGTAGCATCTGTGTCACCCGGATGTGCCAGGCTCACGCTGCCAACCTTCCATAGTCCAAGATGACCTGCCCTTTATGTTTATCTACCTTTATCCAAAGAGGACACAGTTTGATTGATTCAACCTCCTTTTTCCAATAATTACAATTGGTTTGGTGTTTTAGCTGTTTCCAAATTGCACCCATCATATCTGTCCTATGCTGATTTCACCAAACACCGAGGGCAGCCCACGTCTTAGGAGGCACATTGCTATGATCTCAGAAACACCTTCTGGACACTGCTGTTCTTTGTTCATCTCCTGCAGCTCCCACAGCTGTTCCTTACTGTTCTGTGACTGCTTTGTGCTCGCTGCTGGGTGTGCTCAGCGTCTCTGGCAAGTTTTACCTACTGTCTTCACACACTCTCTTCAGCGCCCAGGGTAAGAGCCAGACCTCTGTTTCGCAACAAGCGACACAAAATCCAAGAGTCCAAAGAGATGGAAAACCCAAGTGTTACAGTCAGTGTTTCTCTGCTTGCAAGAAATATCCCAGCTACCTTGGATAAAAATATAACTTGATTGACCACAACCTCTATTAGATCGTATATAAAACAAACTGCATTACTTGAAGGCCTAAGGAGGAAAGAAAATTGTTGAAATATATCTTATGTGACTTTAATTATAAAAAGTCCTCTGCATTGCCTCTGGGTGAGAGAGTGGTTTAAATTGCACAGATCCTCTCAGTTTCTCTTTCTTGCTCTTTCTCCAACAACTGTTGAAAGATTTTCTAGTAGAATATGTCACAGAGTTCTTTTAAGTAGACTTTTTGTCTGTGTCACTCTCTCATCTGCCTGTCGTGTCCGCTCCTCTTTGCTTTGCTCTCTCTCTCGCTCTCTCTCCCACCCGCCCCCATCCCAGCTCTCTCAGGGTATCAACTGACTTTCTCAACACATTTCTGCTCCTTCTCCCGTGAATTTAACTTGGCCCATGCCCCATGGCTTTTCATCTCTAATGTAGCTCAAACATTTATTTTATATGATCTGTCAATTCAGATTATCAGTCTCTGTAACCCTCGTGTCAGATTCCCATAAAGGAAACTCATAGTTCACTGACCATCCAGTTCATTTCTTAACTGGTATGTGTCAGGTGTGACCATGGTTAATTACAGAGACTGAAGGAGGAAAGTGGTCACTTACTAGCTACATAGGTTGGATAACACAAGCAAAGAAGGAATGGTGGACATGGCAGCAAACAGATCAATGTACTTTCTAATCCCACATCTGTCCACAGACATTACAAAAGCATCCCTAGAAGCCAGGCCTCTTGATGCCCAACCCAGTGCCATATCCACTAGAATACTTGCAATGGACATGCCAAAAAATGAGTTTCTGCATCCAGAAATAGACCGACGTATGTGTAGTCCCTTGATTTACAACAGAAGTACCAATATAGAGAGAATGCCTCTTCAATGAATAGTGCACTTGGACTATTAGATATCAATATGGGAGGAAAAGTAACTTTGATCCCTACCTCATATCACACTCAAAAGCTAAGTGGAAATCCAGGTGTGGTGTGCACTCTGGAAGGCTGAGGCAGGAGGAGTGCAAGTTTGAACCCAGCTTGGGAAACTTAGTGACTTAGCAAGACTGTCTACGAGTAAAAAAAATAAAAACAGCCTGGGGTTATAGCTCAGTGTAAAGGCCCTCAGTTCAATCCCTAGGACAAAAAAAAAATTAATTGACAATGTATTATAAATATAAGTATAAAAAGGTAAAATAGCCAAGTTTCTAAAAGATACATAGAAGATCAGAGGTATAACCCAAGAGTGCTTGCTTAGCATACCTGAGACCTTGGGTTTAATGCCCAACACAATAATTAAATAAAATATGTATAGGAGAATATTTTCTCAACTTGTGACTAGGCCAAGATTTTTTCAAAAGTACGTATGAAAGTACCAACTGTAATACCAAAATATTATGAATTGGGTCTCAATAAAATTAAGGACTTCTATGCTTCACTGTCATAATAGTAAGCATAAAACCATAGAATGGAAGAAAATATTTGTAATATATAATATAAGGAAAGACTCATCAAGACTATATAAAACTTTCTACAAATCAATTAGAAAAAGAAAATCAAACCAAAATTAAGAACAAGAGAAGTGCACTTCACATAAAAAAGAAACTGACCTGTAAGTATATGAAAAGTTCATCAACATCATTACTCCCTAAGGAAATACAAATTCAGCAACAATGAGGAGGGTGATGGGGGGTGAAAAGGATTAAAGTATGTTTGTGAACTTACAATTCTGCCAAAATGAAGCCCATTAATCTGCATAATCATTATGCACTAGTAAAAAAATGATGTGAAAAAACCCACAATGAGATACTACCACATGCCTCCAAGGATGGCTAAATTAAAGACTGAGATATGAACATTGGTAAGATATGAGCCAGCGTGTATTGATGGGAGGTCAGCCATTTTAAAAAACTGTTTGGCAATAAACACTATATAAATATACACCTACCCAAATGATCCCAAAGCTTCGCTCCTAAGTATAGACTGAAGAGAAGTAAGTGCTTATGCCAAATGAAAGATACTTGCCAGTGTATTCTTAGTGGCTTTCTTTATAATAACATAATACTGAGAACAGACCAGATGCCTATCAAGGGGATAGTGGATAAATTCTGATATGTTCTTATAATAGAATGCTACACATAGCTTCAAAAATGAAAGTCTACTGGTATAAATATGAAAGTCTACTGGTATAAATATCAGTATGAATGCATTTTATTGACATGTGAAGCCAAAGACGCTAGATATAAAGAGAAATACTGTGTGAGTCCATTAGTAGGAGGTCTACAGGTAGACAAAACTAATAGATTATAACACAAATCATCATAATAATGGTTAACTGTAGTAGGGCCAGGTGTAGCCAAGAAGGGAAATGAGGGCACTTGTGTAAGTGGTAGTTACATAAGTTAATACATGTGTAAAAAATTGATTGAGTACATCATTTTATTTCACTGTGCACGTCAATTTTGTACCTCAATAAAAACTAGGTTAATAAATGGATTCTAAGTAAGAGACAAAATGGATGGAAGCAATCTATCATCCTCATTTTTTTTACCTTTCTTGACTATGTTTAAAGCCCTAATGAAATAAAGGAGTAAAACTTAATAGCTTCAACAGTAATAAATCATGAATCGCCTTTAAAATAGCCATGGCATCATATTATGAGGTTTATAAAACCACTTTTCAAAGATATCCATATATTCTATCACAGGGGAATGGAAGACATCACCCCATTTCAAAATCCTCAGAGAGGCCTGATTTTTCTCAGGGTCTGCTTCATGCTAACACACGCACCACACAATCTCTGCCCTTAAAACAGCCTTGAAATCTCTGTGAGTTAGGAAACAGAAAGCAGGAAAATAGCTTTTATCTTCTCAAATCTGAAAGAGAAGAACAGAACGTATTTCTGCGAAGAACGAATTGAATGGAATTGTTAGTGCTATTTAGCCACATTCTGCTCTAGTGGGGGATGCAACTTTGACACAAGTACCTCCCACGCCGGCTGCTGGCTGCTGCTCCTTACGGAAACACTGAAGCAAGACCCTGACATTGGGAAGATAAGCCTGGAGCGGAGCTCTGCTCCAGGCAGAGGAGGACCGGGCGCAGCCCCCGGGACAGAGCTGAACGGCGTGGGGGAGAGTGCTGTACGTGTTGAGATCAAGTCTAGGCTTTTCTGGAAGCAATGTGCAGCAAAGCAGAAATGAACTTGTGCAGAAAAAAGCTCTTGAATCTGAGTGACATCTCACTTTCATCGTGGCAGTCTCTCGCTGACCTCCTACGAAATTCGATTTGCATTGAAGGGTAAAGCTGTATGCATTGCCTTAGCTATAATTAACTTTTAAAATAGCATTGTAAAAGAAAATAATAAGACTTTGAAGAGAAAAAAACAATGGCATGATGGAACAGAAAGAATTATCCAAGTATTTCTGAGGCAGCCCGGTTCTCCCATGAATAGGTCAGGTGTCCACCACGAATCCCCCGCCTCTCCTCATCTGCAAAACAGGGATTGCATCTGATGGTTTCTCTCAGTCCTTCCTGCCTCCTCCCCCAGTAAATGATGTCCTATATTCTCTTTTTAAACAACTTGAAAAATGTGTGATCTCTTTTAGGGAGATTTTCATCAAATATGCTTTAAAAACAAAAGTTGGTGCTTCAAGGCGTGAGTTCCCAGTAAGGTGGCATTTCACGCATCTGAGCCTCTCCGAGCTGGTATCATGCAGGTACTTTTCCTCTCTGCACAGGCCTTTCCAAAGGCCAGTTCCCGATTATCATCAGCCTCATCCCAGAGTACGACCATCCCTGTGCTATTTCTTTCTCCCGTCCTAGCTCAGGAGCTCCAAATAGAACGTCGCTTGAAGAACAGTCATTTCTGTCTATTCACTGGGACAGAGAAAGGGATAAAGGCTATAATCACAGCCACAGCTCCCTTCCTGGAGCCCTGGAACATGGAAATGGACCAGCTCCCTGCGGAGCAAGTCTCTGGCTCAGCAGCCCTCCCAGAACTTGGACTTCAAGGGCAGACACTGTGAAAGCTGAGAAAAGATTAACACATGATTCACCAAAGAGGAGGCAGAATATTTTTATCTGCCGGGTGTTGAGTCTTTTGTTACCCAAAAGTTTAAATCTAATCTATAAAATATCTCAGAAACAGGCACAATTCAATGTTCATAAATTCAATGCAAACTGTTTAACTTTGCATCAAAACAACATTCTGACTTGAGATGAATTTTTCTTAGTGCCAACGCCCGCTCGTAAGGACATTACAGCTGAAGTTAATATCACAGCTGTAATTTATCATTTAGGCTGGCCAGGAAGACACTTGATACAGTCGCAAGGCTGAGCCAGTTAAAAACTTTGTCTTCATTTTAAAAAACACACAAAACAAACAAACAAATTTCTTTTGTTTGGGTACTAATAGAAAAGTATAAGGTGAGATGGTATGAACACTATTGACCTCAACTCAGTCTTCTGGGACCAGTAATCACAACCTTCAATAGAACCCATTAATAAAAAGGAAGAATCACAACATTCAGTACCACATTCTCTTCTGCTTTAGCTTTCACCTCTTATTAACCTTTTGCTCCTTCTGAAATATGTATTTAAAGTCTTCAAACAGTCAAAAATAACCTTATTATTTTTAACGCAATTCTCCAAACACAAGGAGCATACAAATCTACAAGGCGGTGGGGAGCAGAGGACAGAGCAGGTGGTCCTTATTAAATGCAGAGTCCTGGGTCCAACCCCAGAGGCACCAAATCAGGACTTCTAGAAACCAGGGTAGATGATGTGTGCTTTTAACAAATGTTCTTAAGAATTCTAAAACACAACAAATTTGAGAACTATGTATACAGCTTCACTGGCCTGAGAGGAGAGGATTCACTTCCCAATTTCAACAGCAGCTAAAGAAGAAAAACATAAAAAGTCCTTTAGAGTAGAAATTTAAATGACCATGGCTTTGGGCCTCTAATCCAGGATATAATTGTTTTTAAGTGCTTGGTATGTGCACAAGTCTCAGAGATCTTGTGAAAATGCAGATTCAGATTCAGTGGGTCGAGGCTGGGTCAAGATCTCCTGCAGTTCTGGCAAACCGCCTGTGTTGCTGTCATGGGGCACGCTCTTGGTAAGAAGGGGTGGAGCCTCTGGCAGTGTGTATTTCATAACTAATGGATCTGGTTGGTATTCTATCAACCAGGACATCCTCCGATCAGCATTCCCGTCTCTCACAAGTGACGACGATGGATTTGAGAAATGCCCTTTCTGGTGCATTAGTATTCTTAAAGCAGTCAGAATTTGACTTAATGTCTGTCCCACCCTCTCCACCCATTTCCTGTATATGACGTTGGTCAGAAATTTAGTAATCTGTGCCTCAGTTACTTCATCTATAAAATGTCTAAACTTCTGATGTGAGAGAGAATCAGGTGAAAAGATAAAGGTAAAACATCCTGAACTACAAAGTGTAACATAAAAATGGGTGACTGGTCAAAGTGTGGTTGTGAATAAAGTCTCCAGAAGTTAACAAAGCCCTCACTTCCTGGTTGGACAATTCTGGCTGAGTCCCGTGAGTTTCTAGGTCTTAGTTTCCCTATCTGTGCAATAGATCCATCTCGAGGAGTTATTAAGAGAATTAAATAAATTAAATAAGATAATAAGTCATGTTAGGCATTTAATTGATATTTGCCAAATGTTAAGAAAACATTATTTTTTGTGTTAGGGTTTTTTTCACAGTACTGACAGTTTTACCCAGGGACTTCACACCGAGCTACATCCCAGCCCTTTTTAAAGATTTTTGAGACACGACCTCACTAAGTTGACAAACTTACAAATTTAGTTTCAAATTTACGATCCTCCCGCCTCAGCCTCCCAGTGTGCTAGGATTACAGGCATGTGCCACCACACCTGGCTTACTACATGAATTTTGTAGAGCTGCACATGAAGTCAGACCATCTACATACAGGGATCACCCATTATCCGGCAGACCGAAGAAACTAGGCAGCTTTATGAGTGCCAGAAGCAGAATAATATCCTCCACCACCAAAATCAAAGACATCTACATCTTGACTCCTGAAACCTGTCAATATGGAAAAAGGGACCTTGCAGGTGTGATTCGGTGAGAGCTGTTGAGAAGGGAAGATTGTTCTAGATTATCCAGAAGGGCCTAATGCAATCACAAGGTTCTTACAAGAGGGAAGCAGGAGGATCAGAGTGAGCAGTAGCAGGCATGATGATGAAAGAAGAGGCATGATGTGAAGAAGGGACTATAGTCCAGGCATGTCCACTGCTTCTAGAAGTTGAAAAGGTCAGGAAACGGGATCCTCCCGGAAGCCTCCAAAAAGAATGTAGCCAGGGCAACAGCTTTAACTCCAAAACTACACAAAATTAAATCTGTCATTTTAGAGAAGCAGGTTGGGGTGGGCTTCTAGCTGTGGTGCAGATTTAGGGTTCAGGTGCATTTTAGGATATGTGCTGCCGAAGCGAGCACGGATTCGGGTGCATTTTAACTAAACGAATATAGGTTCTGAATTCAAACTAACTGGATTAAAACCCCCATTTCTATCACTTAGCTGCCTGCCCAGAAGAAGTCAAACAATCTGCTGTATGCCAATTTCCTCCTGTACAAAATGGAGATAAAGCAAATGTATACATCATGCAATGGAGTGTTATAAGCATTCATTTCATCTTCCCAGTCACCCAGTGACGTCTACAGCTATGATGCCCATGTTGCAGAGGAATAATCCTTCGGTTGTCAGATCTTGGGCGCCTGAGATAAGAGTCTGGGCAGCCTCGCCAGCAGGGGAGAGGAGGAACACATTCGAAGAACCCTAAGTAGTGACCAGGAAATAGTTCAGGGCTTTACCATCCGCGGCAGCCTTCCATGTGGAACTTAGCTACACACTTCGAGAGTTTTGCCCTGCTGCGTGGAGGCCGGAGAGGCAGGCGGGACACGGAAGCATGTGGGGGCTCTCAGGCTCTGAGTCTGAGGCTGACAACAGCACACAGCCAGCGGTCCAGATCAGCTCCAGGACCCCAGAGGGGAGAAAAGGGCAGGAGGCCTATCACTTGGGTCTAGTGAACGAGGAGTCACAGCAAATCCAGCTTTGCAGATTTGATTGTTTCAATTTGCGATTCTAGAGCCAGGCATCAGGCCAGGCCACAAAATGTTCAGGATATCCAGCTGCACCAGGTAAGTGGGTTATATTTAAGCCACAGAGAAGGACATGGTCTTTGGAAAAAGGAAGTGAGGCCAAGAGACAGTCCGACTGCTTACAGTTGGCATGTCTTATTAGAAGTCTATTTAAAACCTCGGATGCTGTTATTGACTAAGATTCTGGGATACTCATTAAAAGAGGAGGTTACAGTCTTGTTCCACATGAAGTCAGGTTGTAGTTCACTTTGGAGCTGCCTATATGTGGAAAAATCTTTATGCCATACTTAATATACATACTGAAGCAGCTTTGGCCTGAACAAGTCAATTTAACAGGCTGCAACCTGGCTACACACACCCTGAGTGAGGCACAAGCCGGATAGACACCAATGGAGGTAGGACAGAGGAAATAAAGACAGGTAAAAAGGAGACAAGGAAAATCACAATTTTTTAAAAATTGTATTTTTAAGAAGTCTGCAGGACACAGGACACAAAGTTACCCAAGTCTCTCCATATTGGTATTCTCTCGGTTAATGTATGTCTTTCCTTCAAAACCCATCGCATCCAAAATTCTTTAAAGATACTGTAAGTCCATGAACTACCTTAGTTATGATAAAGTAAAAGGCAGAAACTTGATCTTAAGATAAAGCAACAGATCAGAAGAATTCAAAGACTATCCAGATCATCCATCTTTTAAAAAAAGAAAACTAGGCACATACCTTTTCCTGTAAAATGGGCCATTATCCTTGGAGAGGCAGGGCAGGGCATCCTTTTTGTGTTTCCCATAAGCCGATACCAAGCCTGAAATTTCTATAGACCCACAAATTCCATAAGTTTCCACCTCCTCAAGACAAACATCAGCATTTCCAGTTCCAGAAAATAATATGCCGCGCTCATTCTCTGAACGCCCACACTCTACTCTTGCCCAGATAAATCTTTCTTTCTAAATAAATCTCTTCCCCACCTTTTACCAATAAGTCCTAAAAAATCTTCTTCTGTGGTGGAAGTCAGGGAAACTGAAACTTGTCCCACGGATGGAGTGACTCAAGGCTCCCCGTCCCTTCTTTGGGGACCTCCTTGGACCTTGTCCTATAACAAACTTAATATCACTGAAGGTATGTCACCAGCACCAGCTAGCTAGTAGCAGATGCAAAACTCACAGCTTTTGAGGTGATGGAGTCCTGCTCTTCCACAATACCTTGCTGCTCTCGAAACAACATGATCGAAAGCTGAAAAAAGGAGATCCACGTGGCCCGACCCAGGGCCAGGAAAAAGTGCCAGTGCCCACAGCATCTGCGCCCACACAGAGGAGTGGTGGAGAGTGGGCGAGGCACAGCTTAGGTAGCCACTAAGAGGTCAGGTCCACTTCTGTGTTTTTTTTTAAAATTATCTGTTGGTCTCTGAAAACAACTAATTAGTCTGATAAACGTCACTGGGAGACATTTCACCAAGCTGCAAGGTTGCAGCCCCACCTTCTCCCACCAACACCTTCTTCTGTTTCTCTTCCTTCTCTCTTCTTTGTCTCCTCTCTCGCTCTCTCCCTTTGTCTCTTACTGTTTCTCTCACAGTCTTTGTATGTCCGTGTCTCACTGGTCATCTATCTCGGTTTCTGTCTCTCTTTCTGTGTGTCTTTATGTATGTGTCTCTCTCTGGTCATTTCTTTGTCTTCTCTCTCTCTCTCTCTCTCTCTGCCCCTCAACCCTATACTAAGTCTGGATCATGGCACTAAACAGAGTTCTGCCATTAATAAAAGATTCAGAGCAATGATGCTTTTTCAACAGCAAAACCTATTCAAAATTTCCAGCATCCATCTTTTACTTTTGTTTCTCTTCATACACACACACACACGCACACACGCACAAGCGCACACACACTCATTCACTCACTCTAGCCTGCCCCTTCTGTGACCTTCAATGAAATACCGCTGTCTGTGCTTCCAGGACTAGAAAATCAGATCTTAGCTGACCGGCAATCAGGAAGGCGTCAGCCTACCAGGATATATCCCTGCTGAAAGCGAGATGTACTGATAGCTGGGTGAGCCTTAATCCTTGGATCAGCAGCTCGTGCATGGGCAATACTGAAAGGATGCATCTATTTTATTCATGTCATGAAATTAACTCCAAAGATTGGATTCAGATATTTGTGATTATTTCCAGATGGAGGCTGATTCTTAGAATCCGCCTGACAGCTCGGGTCCATTCTTGCCATTAAGGAAGCTGCCTGGCCTGCTGCCAACATCATACTAAACGGAAAAAGGCTGAAAGCTTTCCTTCTAAAATCAGGAACTAGACAAGGATGTCCACTGTCACCACTCCTGTTCAATATAGTTCTCAAAGCATTAGCCAGAGCAATCAGGCAAGAGAAAGAAGTAAGAGGGATACATAGAGAAAAGGAGAGATCAAATTATCATTATTTGCAGATGACACGATCCTTTACACAGAAGATCCAAAAAATTCTGCCAAAAGATTCCTAGAATTAATAACCAAATTCAACAATGTAGCAAGATACAAAGTCAAGACACAAAATCAATAGTACTCCTGTACACTAATAGTACAGGAGCTCACTGAGAAAGAAATTAGGAAAACAATACCATTCACAAAGGATCATGAAAAGTTAAATGCTTAAGAATTAACCTAACTAAGAAAGTGAAAGTCCTCTACAATGAAAACTACAGTCGTCCGGAAAAGGAGATCAAAGAGGACATCAGAAAATGGAAAGATATTTCCTCTTCATGGATAGGCAGAACTAATATAATCAAAATGGCCATACTTCCAAAACCAATACATAGATTTAATGCAATCTCAATCAAAATAAGAATAGCATGCCTCATAGAACTAGAAAGTATAATCCTAAAATTCATACAGAATCATAATAGACCCAGAATTTTAAATATATATATTTTATTATATATATTTTATGTTTTAAAATATATATATGATTATATATTTTTTACATTTTAAAATATATATATATTTAAAATTTTATTCCCTCGAAATAAAAGACTCAGTCAAAAAACAGAGAACTGAAATGAACAGACACATCTCAGAAGAGCTACAAATAGCCAATAAATACATGAAAAATTGCTCAGCATCTCTGGCCATCAGAGAAATGCAGACTAAAACGACACTGAAATTCCATCTAACTCCAGAAAGAATAGCTAACATCAAAAAATCAAATAGTATCAAATGCTGGCAAGGTGTCAGAGAAAAGGGGACCCTTCTACATTGTTGGAGGGAATGCAAACTGGTATAACAACTATCGAAATCATTATGGAGAGTACTCAAAACACTTAAAATAGCAATTCCATTCAACCTAGCTATTGATTGGCCTTCTAGTTATCTTCCTAAAAGAGTTAAAGAAATTATATTACAGCAATACCTGCATACCCATGTTTACAGCAGCACAATTCATAATATCTAAACCTTGGAAGTGACCTGTAGGTCCATCAGCAGATGAATAGATAAAGAAAATTCAGTATTTACACACAATGGAGTACTACTTTGCCATAAAGAAAGATAAATTTGAGTCATTTGTAGAAAATGAATGCTCCTTGAAACCATAATGTTAAGTGAAATGAATCAGACACACAAGCTTAAATATAACATGATTTCTCTCATATGAGACACCCAAAATATAGATAAATTAAAGAGCAAAAGAAAAGATAGATAATAGGAAACAGAGAAGTAGAACATTTGCAAATGAGAAGGAGATGAAAAGAGTTGGAGGGAGAGGGGAGAGGAAGGAGGAGAGGGAAGTGAGAAGTACAAAGAGTTAACATGTGTTATGTACATGTACCAATTGCCCACGAAGAACATAACCGTTATGTACTGCAAACATGTACTCAGGACAATCAAAATTAAAAATAAAAGGAAGTTGCCCAGGCCTTAAACTTGAAGGCTCCTAAAGCACTTTTATTATCATAATTGTGTACGGAGCACTTAGCGTAGCAGTCTCAGGGTGTCTTTGAATAATAGCCCCTTTTCTTCCCTTTCCAGAGTTGGAAGCACTGCAGCGTGCAGCACGAACAATGAGTGGAGACCAGGCCAGCCTTGCACCAGCCGAGCAACCAGAGAACAAAGATTTACAATGAGGGCAGGTCTCCCCATATGTGACACTTGATCCCTAAACCGGATCCAGAGCCAGCAACCCTTACACTAAGACAGGGCTGCTGCTTGTCCCCCGTAACTTAAAGTGTGCAGAAACCAGGCCCAAACACACCCCTCTGTGGCTTGGCTTATCTCAAAACACGGGGACTATTGACGTTGTGCTAAGTTTGTTCTCCCAGACAGCATTTAGACATAACGCTTTTCCCCTGGGAAAGGGGAGTGGGAGAAGCTAGAAGGGCTCTTCTAACTGAAGTCCCTCCACCTGGAAACCCAGGTGTAGAAAAGACGTCCTCCTCCAGCTTTTTCTCAGCTCGGCACACTGCTAATCATTTCCCTAGTAAGCACTAGTTTAAGCAGTCCTCTACTAATAAGCCCTGTTCTTGAACTTGATTTGGCAACTTTAGAAACTGTAACTCAGAGGGGACTGTGGGTTGGTCTCTTGGGCAAGATCACATGGCTAATAGGTATCAGCAAGATTTGAACCCAGACAGAATGTTGGCAGAGCAGGTACGCTTAAACCACACACTGTGGCTCCTTCAGTCCAACCATTGTCTTCACATCCAGGAGATTGCAGACTGAGCAGTAGAGCTGTCCCCCTTGACCACTCTAAAAAACTCACGTACCTGCACACCTTTGGTGCCACAATGCTGAGAGCACCGCTGTCAAAGAGAACAAGACCTGGAAAGGGCGCCAGCGCTCACTGATAGAAGAATGGCCAGAGAAACAGTGGTGTGATGGTTGATTGATTGTGTCAGCTTGAGTAAGTAACACCCCCCTAAATTGGCTCAGCGTAGTTCTGCGTGTGGAAGACACACCGTAGGGAGGATTATCGCCAGAGAAGTATAAAAAGGGAAATGAAGAAGAGAAGCTTGCTTCTGTTTGCTTTGGAGGAGCTCCAGTCTTCGTTTTCACCTTGGACGTCGTCTCCTGGCTTCCAGTGCAGATTCTTCAGCCTCCTGATAAGGGCCTCACTCAGGACACTAACTGAGCTCCAGGGCTTTGACTGGATCCTTCAGATCCCCAGTGCACAGACACTCTCTTGCACTCTTCCATACGCAACTCTGTGGGCAGCCAAGCTTATAAATTCTTATATATTTGTATATTCTGCATTAAATCGGTTTCTCTAGTAAGCACTGGCTGATACAAATGGTATCGCCCAACTTTGCCTTGGTACACAGCTACGAAAGAGAAGGAGCCACATCATGTTCTGAGATGGGTAAATCTCAAGACCTTAATGGTGAGACAGAAGCAAGAAAGAGGAGGGTATGATTCCATGCAACCTAAGCTCAGACAGTGTCAAACTGGAACGCGTACTGTTTAGGGACACGGCCATAGGTGGTGAGACTTTTTTTTTAAAGCAGAAGCTTAATTCACACAGGATTCGGGGTAGCGGTCACATCCGGGACAAAGGAGAGAGACGCAGTCAGGACCACACAGGAAGCTTCTGGACTTTGAGGATGTGCTGTTTCTTAGCCCAGGTAGTGGATACGCATATGCTGTATTTTTCTTTACATTGTACAGATGTGCTTTCTACACTCTCACATAAAGCTTATTTTATAATAACATTGGTACAGTGAGATATGCTAAGAATTTTAAGATGAAGGCATTTGTGAATTGGCTCAAGTCCAAGATTCCTGAACGAACTGAGAATAAAATGTAATCTTCTGATGTATGTAGATTACAATTGTTAAAGGCAACTCTCCCAATATAACCTGAGTGACAGGGCTCCGATGAAACACGTGAGCAGCACGAGAAGATTCCTGGGCTTTGCAGAAGACCTGGCTGTGCCTATCCTTCATCCTTAGGATGCAGGGGCCAAGAGTTCTAGGACAGACAGAGCTCCTCATTTGTGGAATACACCTAAAAGGTGCATTTATCTTTTAGGGCTCATGTGTCTTTACAATAGTAATACAGATAGTGATAAAAGCAGTTCCTCATACAAAGTAAAAATTCAGTAACTAATAATAGTCCTAGAGGAGGACTATTTATTTGGCCTAGAGGTAAAAAAAAAAAATCATTTCAGAAATGTAACTTTCGGCATATAGATGTTTTATACTTTTCTGTATTTTTGTGTTGAGAGAAAGATGTGTGCTATTATCTTTCTGAATTAGAGAATTAATGAAAAGAGAAATCTGGATTCGCAGTCGTTGGGAGACTTGGCTGTGGTTATGATACATTCAGCAGAATCTGGAAATCATTACATCTTCAGTTTTCAATTGTCAGAGTCTCCAGTTTATTTAACCTTCCACCTGCCTCCAGTCTTTTTTTGTGCTTGAGATTTCTGGGATCCAATTGCCCTCAGGTTTCTTTCCAAATGGAGGCATCTCTTGGGCTCTTTTCGCTTTAGGGACCTTTATCCTTTTGCTCAATTACCCTGAGCCAGAGCCTACACATCTGTTGATACTATTCTGAGACAGAATTTCACAGGCAAGTCTTTTCTCCCACCACAGCCTTCAGCACCCCCTTACTGCTTAAACTCCAACCGTGTTTGGTTTCCAAGATGCCAGGACACCTCTAACACTAATGTTAAGTAAGAAGAAAGGCACTTGAGTAAGACAAATCTGGGCCCAATCCTGGTCTGCAACAGGCTAATATGTAGTGTGACCTTTGGTGAGTAACTCTTGCTAAGCCTCTATTTCCTCTTTGTAAGGTGGGTATAATATCAAGCTCACAACAATTTCTTTCTTATGAGACTCAAATCACATAATGCATGAGAAAGTATTTAGCATAATACCAAGCATATAATCAGCATTTAATAACATGGTGACTATTCTTACACTCTCCTAGTTATTATCCAGACTCTGCAACTGTTAGCTTCATTGGCCAGCTCTCCTTTCTCGATATGCACCCTTAATATTAGTATTCTTTTCCTCTCACCACTCTGTTCACCTTCCCAGGGGAATCTCACCCAGTCCCACGACTTTCACTGCCTCCTGCCATGCACAGCCCATACAGTGATGGTGCCTAGATCTCTCTGTCCAACACTGGTCTCTTATCCAACTTCTTGGTCTGTATTCCCAAAAATCTATTTGTATATCACTTTAGGTGTCCTGCAGAAACCAGCAGAACCCACTCTCATTCCCTTTAGCCCATTTGACCTGCTGTCTCTTCAAGCACATGTCATTAGGTCAATCCTTCAAGGTAGAACCATGAAGCCATCCAAAACCCCTCACTCTCTCCCCAGGCCTTGGGATCCAGAAACTTCTCCTGGCTCCAGCCCTGCCCTTGCCCCTGGCCGCTGCCGCCTTGGTTCTGGTCCTCACTACAGCACACTGGATGTGGCAAACAGCCTCCTATCTGCTGACCCTTTGTCCTCATGCTCAAAGCCCACCCCATAACCTCTTGTCCCCAAGTGCCCCAATCAGTTTATCTACAAGAAATGAACCAGGAGTTCTCAGAATGTCACTCAGTGGTTGAACATATGCTTTGCATGTGCAAGACCCTTAGTTCAATCTCCAGCACTGAAAAATAAAACAAAATGAAGTGAACCAAGAACTACAAAGGTACTCTCTAAATATACAGGAAAAGGAACATCTGGACAAATATTTAATAGGAGATGTTCAGGGCTTAAACTAGTTCAAGAAATAAACGAAAAATATACCTAATGATACTATTATTATTTAACATGGTTCTGGATTTTAAATTTAACATAGTTAAACCACCATTCCAAATAGAATTAGTAGTTCTGTCTTCTAGGCACCCACCGTGTTTTTTCCATACATTTGTCCTCACACATTAATTTAGTATGTATGGTAATTTATCTTCCTTTCTCTGCATAGCCCACATCATGTGCTCCTTTAAATTCCCAGAATCTGGTATCATGCCTAACACATAGTCAAAGCTTGCTAACAAATAGAGAAAAATATTATAAATGGCTTTTCATGCTTCCCTTTATAAGCAAAGACAACTGGAATTTTGCTTGAAGTCACAGAATGACAACATAATTTTTTTGAAATAGCGAAATAATTCAGGGTTGTTGTTGCTCTTTTTAAATCCCTTTAGTCCCCTTCCACAATTAAGGACCTCAAGAAAGGAATGGAAGACAGATTCCATCTATAATAAAGAAAGTTTTGCATAACCTTGAGTTTATTAAGGTAAATAGGAAGGAAACTTTGAGGTAACCAAAGTTTAGGGCAATGGACCATGGAAGAGACTGCTCCACCGGCAGGGGAAACTAGCAGGGGAAACCTTCCTGATGCCTAGAGAGAGGCAGCTCTACTTTGCATTTCCCAAAGTTTAGTGTTTTCAGTGCACAAGGGGCAATTAAGCTCAAAAGACCAGGCTTCCCCCTAACTACATTTGCAACAGACTGGTGCAGAAACCACTATGTCGACAGTTTACAACTGACTCATTTATTTAATAAGGAAGTGTAGTATAAGAATTAGAACACCAGTGCTGAAATCAAACTGGTTAGGTATGGTCAATTCCCTAGCTATGTGACTATAACGCCAAGACTTAGTTAGACTTTTTATTTAGTCCTTAGACTATCTCTTTGCTTTTCCCCTTACCTGTAGAATCTGAGTCTTTTCTGTAGGTGTAACATCTTTAGATTAGCACCTAGCACATAGGAGAGGATCTAGACATATCAGCTATAGCTATCCTTCAGGCCGAGGGATGAATTAGAGTTGTGGACACCTGGCTTCTGGCCCCAGTATGCCACGCAGTACTGAACAACAGCGTCAGTGCTCTGATTCAATGAGCAATCTGTAGAAGTCAAGCGATTATTGCTATTTGCTGAGCAGACATGATTCAAAACCAGGGAAGTGAATTGGTTCACTGGTTCCTCTTATCATCAAGCTATCAGAGTTTGAAATATCCTCCTTTCCTTTAAATCACAGACAAAAGCTCTGTGAAAACTAGGATCTTGTTTATTGTAATAAAAACTGCTGCGTGTGTATACTACCGACAGCACGTAGCTAACTTCATCTCTTGGGCGCATAGCTGACCTCATCTCCCAGCATCCCTTGAAGTCAGGGCTAACTGTGTGACTGAGCATCACTCAGTACAATTCGAGTTGAAGTGATGTGTGTCCTCCCTGGCCTGGCCCACAAAAAAACCCACAGGCACCCCTGGGTGCTGCAGAGACCTGAAGCCACACAGAGAAGACAACAGGACCACAAAAGGAATAAATCTGCGCTCTCAAGTAGCTGTTTGGATGAGACCTCCTCCCATCAGATTGACCACTGTGAACTATATGTGAAGGGAAGCAAACCTCTATCTTGTTTGAAACATGACACATTCCTGGAATGTTAGGAATTGAAGAATCACCTTAACAAAAACATCTGTCCCGATCATTGTGAACCTTTTGTTCCTATAGCAGTGCCTTGAGCACAGTAGGAACTTACGGAGACCTTGGATCTTTCCAGGAAACAGCTTGGGATTCAGACGGGGAAGGGTCACTATTCACATGCCAGAGATGGACTTGGGACTTCGCAGAAGAGCTTAGTTGTCTTTATTTCCAAAAAATGAGACTGCTAATAGAAGGAAGAAAATGCAAGGTGTCTTCCCCCCGGTTTCAGTTCTCCTCCGCTTTCATCATTCATACTACCCAGATCCAGAATTACCTGAAGTCATTTCCATCAGGGACCATGGAAACCAGGGCACTGAAGTATGCAAGGAGCAATTACTTTCTGAGAAGATTCTGAATAGCACAATCATGCACAGCTATTTAAGGAGAATAAAGATTGAGAACTGCATATTTTAGGGGAAAGAGGTTAAATTTGGACTAAAGTACTAAATTAAAAGCCTGGAGGAAGAGAGTGGCCCTAGAGGCTGTACTGTCCCAGGGCATAAGGCCTAGCACTTGGAGGACACTCAGTAATAACTGGAAAAGGGCAGTTTAGAATAGATGCCTGAGTTTCCTTTTCAAATATCTTCTTATTCCCCAAAAGGTTCTTAAGGGAAGAACCACAGCACATTGCATTTGCCAATGAAGGTGCATGAGATGCGTATATTGTTGCATAGCACCGTAAAACTTTTCTTTATTTCCCAAGGTCTTTTCTTTTAAAGAAGCAAAATCAACTATGTTTGATTCTCTATTAAAGACAAAAACGAGAACACCAAATAAAGTGTGTGGCACCCAGCAAAATGTGATCTTGGACCAACAAGATAAGCACTAGACAAGAGAATGGCATTGTAGGTGAGAGCGGGAGACAGACGCACTTGAGACAGGAAGGTCCTTGCAACATGGCACCCCCACCCCACCGGCCCTTCCAAGAGGACTACACTCCAAACGTCCCTTCGATGAGCACATACGGTCACATGCTCTGCCATATGACCTTGCCCCCGGCCACAACTGACTGAACCTGAGATGAATATTCAACCCAAGGGCACCAACTCCGAGAGAGCCTGGTGAGAAATCTCCGCCCCATAGAAGTTATGGTGGGTAAAGCGTCACACCCTATTTCTTAGGCATATAAAATGGAAATATAAGGAAATTCTCAGGAATGTGAAATGGAGATAAAGGGAACATGTCTGTCTTTGGTACCAAGAGGAAAAAACAGAGAGAAAAGGTAGGAAGGATTAGAAAGATTATTAAATGGTCAAAAGAAAGAATTATGAAACTACAGCAAGCAGAAGTTGTAAGGAGGCAGAAGTCACAAAATGTGCTAAATAGAGAATGCAATATTTGCTCAGAGTGTGTTAGAGATAAGAGCAGTGTCATGGTTTAGAGATAAAATATCCCCTAAAAGTCCCATGTGATGTGTTTGGAAGTGGGGGCCTGGTCGGAAGGGATGGCCACTAGAGGCATGAGCTGGAAGGGTGTATTTGGGTATAGTCTTATCACCTGTTCCCTCCCTCTGTCCCTCTCCCTCTCTCTCTGTCTGTCTCTCTGAGGCCGAACCAGGAGGGGCACCACTCTTGTGCTTACTTCCATGCATCTTCACCAGCCCAGACACAGACTTCCTTAGAACAACCACTGTAAGGAGAAGGGTGCAGTCAGCTCCCATTTGAATCAAATATTAGACTCTTAGCAAGGGGTATAGGGCAAAGTCTACTACAGGAGATGCCCCCCCCACACACACACACACACACGCACACACACACGCATTCTTTGTGTCTGCTGTCTGAGCTAGAGTAGCCCTCAATAGCTGCATGTGACCAGCGCAAGGCAAATGCAGGGACCTCTCTCCTGTAGAGTTGCTGTTCGCCATTAGTCCAGTAGGAGGCAGCATTGCCTGCTCTTGCGTGTTCAGTCGCCACAGGACCGTGAGTCCAGGCGTCTAGCTCAGCAGGAAGAGGGTTGGTTAAAGAGATTTTATCTTTGGAAAATTTTATCACGCCTGAAATGTCAAGAGTCTCCCAAATTAATCTAGATTTTTCTCCTCTTTTCAGGCCGCAAGTTTAAAGCAGAATCATAAAATTCTAAAACCAGAATGAGCCTCTGGACGCATCCAGTGCTGTGGTTTACAGATAAATAGATTCATGGGAGCAAAGAGACTCAATTATATATCTTAATATTTGGCAGCAGATCTAAGCTGTCTGAACCAAGCCCAAAAGTCCATCAAGGAGAGAGAAAACTTCTGATGACGTATCAGTTTCTAGAAAGCAAGACTAAACTTTTCATTGGAAAACAACTTACAAAAAATAGCCAAGTACCCTTTAAGAAGAAACATTCGTATAAATGATACGGACGAGTGCTGTGCAGTAGAAATACAATGTGAGTCACAGGTGCAAGTCATAGATAGAATTTTAAAGTAGCTACTAGAAAAAATATTTTAAAGAATAGGAGAAATTAAAACAAGTTAGGTAATAATAATATTTAAGAAAAACAGTTAACTCATATAATCAAAATGTCATCATTTCACCAAGTAATTGATAAAAAAAATTATTACTCTGAGTTTTGCATCCTTTTCTGTCCTAAGTCTTTGAAAGCTGGCGTGTGTTTTCCACTTGCGAAACATTTCAGCTTGGATTGCATGCTCGGTAGGTGCATGCTGCTGGTAGCTACTGCACCAGCGGTGCAGCACTGAGCAATGGGTTTGTGCAGAACCTTGCAGAATCTTCAGGACATGCTGCACGGACATCTGAACTCACCCAGACCACTCTGAGGAAATGTTTTGTACAAATGGAATATAATGGGATCATAGATTTTAAAGAAAAGGAGCTTCTTGTTTCAAAATTAGGTATGTTTAGCTCCACCTCCCACCCTCAGATCAACTCAAGGACTGCTGTGGTCACTGCATAATCAGTAGTTTTAAACAGTGAACTAAAGAGACTCGATCAGGCCCAGGCCAGGACAGTGTGCTGGAAGAGACCGTCCTGTTCTCTCCCCAAGAGACCTCCGGCTCTGTGACCCGGGGGGGGGGGGCTGTGTAAGATATCAACAAGCCTTCTGAGAACAAATGAGTATTTTTCCGTCATTGCTAAAAACACCAGAGGCAATTTTCATACGCCCGCCCTTCTTTTTCGTGGGAGCTGGTGGAAAAGGCAGCCTGTAATCACCGTGTGTTAACTGAGGACAAAGTAGAGCACAGGAGGCAGATTGCTCTTTCTTGACAACAGCAGGCAAAACTGGAAAACAGCTTTTAGGATTTTGAATTGCTTTTTGTGTTCAGGAAAGAACAGCAGTTTTCAGTACAACATGGAGATGGAGTACAAAGTCAAGGCCAATGAGGGCACCAAAAGAAGAAAGTTAAGGAGGAATCCACCTCTGCGGCCTCCCTCCACACCGCAAGGGGAGGCTTAGGTCAGCAGCTCTGTTGGGCTGTTGTGTGTGGGGGGGTCACATTCCTCAGCTGCCTTTGGAATGCAAACCAGTGGACAGCTGCAGGGCCAAGGTTTGTTCACACCTCTCTCCATTCCCAGGGGCTGCCGTTGCTGTATTTCCCATGACCCCACAATCTTGGCAGGGACCCTGAGGCTGAGTGTCTCACTCAGCAGTGAGCTGCAGACACACCTTGACCTGGTCTCATGCATTCCAGTAAAATCAATATCCAGTCTAAACAGAGGCCAAATTTTCCCCTTGATTATTGTTATTGTTTATATATAAAAGTCTCGTGTATTCAGAGGTGGTGACTGGTATTCAGGGAAGGTGACTGGACCTTGAAGGCACTATATTCATCAGTGGATTAATCCATTGATGAGTTAATAGCTGAATGTTAGGAGACGGGGCCTGGTCTAAAGAGGTGGGCAACTGGGAGCATGACCAGGGAGGCTGTATTCTTGTCACTGGTTCTTCCCTTCTCTCTCTGCTTCCTGGCTGCCGTGGGTTGAGCAGCTTTCCTCTTTTGCCATGCTGTTTCTGTACTGGTGCTCACCATGAACTGAGCCCTCAGAAGTTGTAAGCCAAACTAAAATTCTCCTCCTTTAAGTTTGAATTGTCAGCTATTTTGTCCCAGAGACAGGAGGGTGACTAAAACAGTTATGGATTCTTCTTCTGTGGAAGAATCTGTGATAAGCATCAATGTAGGTCTGAGTCTCTGAGTCTTTTATTCGAAAAATAGTGATTAACATTCACCTACTACTTACCGTACTCCCTACCATTTCCCTGTATAACTCATTAAATGCTCATTAAACACTGATCCCAAACTCTATCCTAAGTAATGTATATGCTGGATGATTTAGCTAGGGTGGCTGTAGTAGTTACATTTCTAGAGCCAATGGTTTGCAAGAGAACAGATTTAATAAAGGACATTTACAAGTTACAGCATTCACCCATAACCCAAATGCAGGAAGAAGGCCAAACGTCTATCTATGCACTGGACACCCAAAAGATCCAATCAAGGGCTGGGAGCCCATGGCAATGTCCCCTGTACATCTACGTCTGCACTAAATGGCTGAAGGGACCAGGATACCATGCTCACAGTGGAGATGAAAACCAGAGCTCCCCTGAAGTGAACAGCAGTCATCCTCAATGACAACAAGACCCCGGGATCCTTTTGTGACGAGAACAGCTGAGTTCCCTTCCAGAGAACCGGCAGCAACAGGGCTTCTCCTGGGAAACAGCAGGCAACTATCTTCTGCTCGTTCTCCTTTATGTTGTGTCAGCAATAACCCTCAGGTGGATTCTCTACACCCAGAACCACACAACTCAGTCCAGCTGGGTGTAGAGAATCTACCTGAGGCTTATTGCCGACACAACATACCACAGAACCCCAGAACCACAGCAACTCAGTTCCTGCCTAAGTTGACCTTATCAGTCCACCACATTGGCCATAATAAAATATCACAAACTGAGTGGCTTCAACAACAGAAACTTATTCTCTCACAGTTTTGTCCATGGAAGATCAAAGCGTTGGCAAGACTGGTCCCTTATGCAGTAGAATCTAGGCCATACCTCTCTGCTAGCTTCTGGTGGTTTACTGGCAGTCTTTGATGTCCCTGAGTTGTAGATTCATCACTCCAACCTCCAACTTCACCCTCATCTGTTGTCCTATAGTGTAGGTCTGCATCTAAATTTTTTAAATTTAGGCACCAGTCATACTGAATTAGTGCCAAACCTAATGACCTAAACTGATTAC
>PVJO010007176.1:0-83673 GCA_004026905.1 Hystrix cristata | reverse complement strand
AAAGCAAAAGCTAAACTCAACTAGTTCAGAGTAGTCAGGGCCTCTTCCAGGTCCTCACTTTTTACACGGATGACTCATCTTTTCTGCTCCTTCTCGGCCACCATCACAACTCCAATTCTCTCAGTGCCTCTTTTTGTCCCTTCTAAGAAAAAGAGTCCTCGTGGTTCTTCACGTATAGAGGAAAAAGAAACCTGGGAAAGCCTGAGCTGGTTTGTATTGGCTTGAGTGGGCAGTGCAGCCCTGAGCTATCCCAAAGCTGCAGCTGAGCTGGGACCCCATTAAGATGCCAAGAAAACAGAAGGAGTGAAAGCTGGGGGTGAGCTCTCGATTAACTGAGAAAATGCAACCAGGCCTTATCTGAATAAGATTGCCCAGTGGAATGCAGGACGCTTTTTTGTGTGCTCATTGGTTTGAAACAAAAGTGAAGAGAGTGGATTACAAAGGGGCTAGGGGAGGGGAGCTCTGCAGCCAATGGATTCCTGTGAACAGATCCTGTTTGTGGGGAACCTGGGGAGGAGCCAGGGCAGCAGCGGGTACTTGTCAAGAAAGCAGTGGGCCTTTGCAAGCGAAATCTCCTCCACATGTGTCCTTAGTTTTCATTTTTCATTCCTCTTCTACAAGGAATAGTTTATCTCCAAAATTGAATCCCTTGAGCCAGGTGTGGTGGTGCCTGCCTGTAATCCCAGCACTATGGGAGGCTGAGGTAGGAAGATCACAAGTTCAAGTCCAACCTGGACAATTTAGCAAGACCCTGTCTCAAAATAAAAAGTTTTTAAAAATGGAGGAAGGGGGTCCCTGGGAATATAGCTCCATGCAAAAGCCCTGGGCTCAATCTCCAGTATGGCAAAAATATATCTATCACTTAAAACTTCCTTGACCTGCACTGTTCAGTGCAGACCGCATCAGAAAATTGCCACTGGAAAAGTGACATGTTCAAACTGTAAGTGTATATATAATACACACACACACGCACTGTACTTCCTAGAATTAGTGTGGAAAAAATGCGTATTATCCCACTAATGATTTTTATAGCAATTATACTGGGTTATATAAAAATATATTAATTAAAACTGATTTCATCTGTTTGCTTTCTCCTTTCAATGTGGCCATCAGAAAATTCAGAATGGAAATGAAAGTGTGCATTTTATTTCTATCAAAGAGCACTGCTATGGACTAAGAGTTCCAAGTGGCTGCCCTGTCCCTCTTGCTTTACCTCCCCTTCTTCCCTGTAGACACGTCTCAGACCACCTGCGCCCTTTTCAAGACTCAATCTTTATATATTTGCCAAAGGCATTTGGGGTGCCTTCCACATACAAAGCCCCCATGGAGACCCCCAAAATAAATCAGGCTCCTAGATAGGAGACCAAGGTTCTGAAAGACCTCTTAAGAAGTGAGCTCAAGAAAGCAGCCACAGCAGTGTCCAGCAGCACAGAACAGAGAAAGCCTCCTGGTCCCAGAACTCAGTTGCCATGTTGGACTGATTCCATCTGAGCAGCCGATGAAGCTTAGTTTTTACCTTCCACACAAAAGTGGCTTCTCTGGTTCTGCTTATCTTCCTGGTTTTGCTAACCTTGCCATCTGTTGTCCCTCAATATAGCACAGCTTTCTTTTTTTCCTCTTGTCTGACATAAGGATTGTACATCCTTGAGAGAAGAGCCTGAGTTTGAGGAGATAAGGTTACAGCTCCTGGCCCCCAACCCAGCCCCTGCACTCGTCTATGGCTTCTGTTTGTGGTAGGCCCAGGAAGAGAGCAATGGCAAGTGGTTGAGAAGCACTTATCATCCCAATCCACTGGATGGATTTTGAAGAATACTTTTCATTCAAAAAGTCCAAGTAAAGTGCATCTACCATTTGTGACCCCAAAAAAAGAGTTCTCAACAGGGAGCAACTGCAACTCCTCCAGAGGGCATTCTCTAGTGTCTGAAGACACTTTTGGTTGTCACAGCTGGGGAGGTGGTGCCCCTGGCATCTAGTGGCAGGAAGCCAGCGATGTTGCTAGGCATTCTACAATGCACAGGACAGCCCCCTTCCCAAAGAGAGTGTCCATTTCAAATTGTGTATAGTGCCAAGGCTAAGAAATTTTGATTGAGAATATGGAGGAGACCAGCAATTCCCCAGCTTCCTATCGCCAAGCTAGAGCTTGCTGTAATCTCTGGCATCAAGGAGGATCCATCCTCCCTCAACACCACCTTCCAACAAACACACCTGGGAGTGGATCCAGGAAAACCTGAAGGATTGGGGCAAGAAGAACAACTGGGAGAAGAAAACAGCACAAACATGATTAAATAAATTAGCTCTGCTAATTACTTAGTGTCTAACTTAGCACCTGGAGCAACAGCTGGGGTTGCACAGAATTGAGCAAACATCAGCCCCAACACAGGCAGCTCTGGGCATACTAACTTGCTCCTCCCTGCCTTCCTCTGGCAAAAGATTTGACTGTGAAAAGACTGAGCAGTAAAGTCTTAGAGCAGAGTAACTGCCCTCTGGAGGCGGGTGCCAGGCCACAGTCACCTCAGGTACACCTGCAAGCCCCACGTTCCCAGAAGAGATGATTGCTCAGTGCAGTAAAACCTTCTCCTGGGCTCAGGTCTTTGCTTCCCAAGATGCTGACTTCTGCAAACTCCCCAGCCTTCTAACTCTGTGAGTCTTGCTCACCATGTGCTTGTAAAATACCAGGAGAATGATATTGCCCCCTGTCCCCAGCATCTGGTTTAACAGCTTCTCCACTAGATGCCTCTGGGCCTAATTATGTGTTCTCAGTTTCTCAACTCTACTACACCTGCTATTTGTTCTATGAGTGGACAGCCCTGACCTTTATTGCTATGATTTTCCTCCTGAAATGACCACCATGAAGTTAAGCTACAAGCTGTTAAGGGGGCAGTCCCACCAGGCCACTCAATGGCTCCATGTCACAGCAGGGAAGCAGCCAGACCCCAGTACACCAGGCAGCTCACCAGGGCTCATAGCGGCTTCCTCCTGTCTCCACTGAAATGCAGCTGCATCCCAGTCGTGTGGCTGTAGGAAAGAGCCCAAGAACTCTACTCAGAGGAACATCTGATTTTGACCTAAAACCTGCCATTCGGGTGATTTTCCCAGAGTGCACATTTTACCGGGTTGAATGATGCCCACCAAACATGTCTACATCCTAACCTTCAGAATCTGTGACTATGGCCTTATTTAGACAAAGGGTCTTTGCAAATGAAATTAAAGATCTCAGAATGTGGGCCCTAAATCCAATGGCAGGTATCCTTATAAGAGAGAGGAGACAGACACAAAGAAGAGAAGGCCATGTAAAGATAGAAGCAAAGATTAGAGCAACACTGCCACAAGCCAAGGGAAGCGTGGAGCCACCAGAGGCTGGAAGAGGCTGTTACGGTTTGTGTCTAGATGTCCCCTCAAAGCCTCATGTGGTAAGAGATAGCTGGATCTACAGCGTGTGATTACTAAATTAATCCACTGATTGGTTTGGCATGGTTCTGCTGGGATCAAGGATGTGACACTAAGATTAAGGGTATTAGGATTAAGGGTGGGAGTACTGCCCACCCTAAAGACAGGTAGCCTGGATAAAATATAAAATACAGGAAGAAGCTGGTTAGCTGCTTGCTTGCCCCCTTGCTTGCATTCTTTGCCTACTTTGCTGACTTCTGCCTTCTGCCGTGATACCCTGCCTTGGACCCAGCTGACTGAGGACTGAAACCTCTACAAACTGTGAGCCAAATAAATCTTTCTTCCCCTAACTTTGGGTGTCGGGTATTTTGTCCTAGCAATGAGAGAAAAGTAACTAAGACAGAGGCAAAGACATTCTTTCTCAGTGCCTTTGCAGGGAGCCCAGGCCTGCCAAAACCTTCACTTTTGACTTCTGACCCTCAGAACTATGAGAGAATAAATTCTTGCTGTTCAAAGCCACCTAGTGAGAAATTAGTTATGCCAGTTGCTCTAGGAAACTAACTCATACATTCAATCCTACTCCTAGTCAGTCATGTTGCTGTGTATGCACCTTGTTCGGCATAAAAAATATGGAATCCTGAGCTCAAGTTATCTGCTCATTAATTCACACTTTTATTAGACATCTGCCTTGCCCCATTGTTACTTCAAGAGGATCTTGTAACAATCCACTAAAAATGTCTTGACTCAATACCCCAGTATCAGTCTGTAGCTTTTTATCCTACTTTCTCTTTCCCTATATCCTTATTATTCATGAAACTATATATTTATTTGTGTGCTTGGATATTAATTTTGTCACCCTTTTGAGTCTATGCTCTCTAAGTGCAGGGTCCTACTCTTTGCTAAATCTTCAGCAAAGAGGAGATCAAGCACATAGTTGGTCCCTAAAAAAATATTTGGATGGATATATATTAGTCAGCTTTCCACCACTGTAATCAAAAATCAACCTAAAGGAGAAAAGGTTATTTGGCTTATGGTTTCAGAGATTTCAGTCCATGGTTTAATGGCTCCATATTACTTGTTTCTATGGTTAGACAGATCATAACAGAAGGACCTGGTGGAGGAATGCTGCTCACTTCCTAGTAGTCAGAAAGCAGAGAAAGAGCCAGAAAGGAAGGAGCCAGGGACAAGACATAATCTTCGAGGACATATCTCCACAGCTCACTCCCTTCGTAGAGGCCCCACTTCCTATTTTCATTACCTCCCAATAAAGGCATCAAATTATAAATCCATAAATGGATTAATCCATTGATGAAGACAGAGACCTTATGATCCACTTTCTGAAAACCCACCCCTACCTAAACACTGTCACGATGGGGACTGACAGACTGAGGATGTAGCTTAGTGGTATGGTGCTTACCCAGTGCACTCAAAGCCCTGGGTTCCAGTCCCAACACCACAATGGGGACCAACCTTTCAGCAAAATAAGCTTTGGGGGACATTTCAGACTCAAACCATAATAGATAATTGAAGTTATACGTTCTTATTTTCAAAAGAAGGCATAAGTCTAGAACATTCCATTATATTCGAATTCTGGAGCACTGTTGTAAATAAAATCTCCCTCTACCCTTTGGATTACTGAGGACTTTACACACATTGTACTGGTGGCTCCATGGGTAAAAGTACGTTATGAGTTGGCCTTGGGAAAAACTGGGAATTTTCTCTGTAGGGAAATTCCTGTGCTCCCAATAGATAAATAAAGCAATTGCCTAAAATGCCCCTAAATTTTTAATGAGTATTTTATCATAGTTTTTTGCATCTCTTGTTTCTAGCACTTTCTTCAAGAAACACAAATTGAGAGGTACAGCAGGCAATGATTCAGGGAACAGATGGCACCTCAAATGCAGAGATGGCACTGAGAAGCGACCTGTCCTACCCTGGGCACTAAGTGGCTTCAGGTAGATGGCCAGTGTCATGGTTTGCAAAGTTCCTGCACACCTGAGGACATTAGTGTGTCATGAAGATAAGATCCAGTAGAACCTTTTCCTTGGGACTCCGGACCAGAGGAATGTCCATGAGATGAATCATATCCAATGGTCAATGCACAGGCAGAAGGTGGCTCAGCCCACATGAGCTCAACGGCCCCTCTCACTGCCAGCCACAGGACAAGCACTAGTCTTTTGGAAAGGTGTACATGGGGTCCTTTGTCTTCATTGGCTTACCAGGCTTTAGACCTGCTAGAATCACAAAGCTTTTTAGGTTGGGATAAGTAAACAGAAGCACTTAGAGTTTGATGCAGACAGCACTCGTAGGAAGACAAACTCGTAGTAGAAGTTGGAAACTTTAAAGAATTGTTCTTCCAAAAAAAGCCAAAAATATTATCTGTACTTCAGTCTGCATTGATTTGGAATGCTGACCAACTAGTTAGGATGGAGCTCTTTTTCTCGAGCCTTCAACTGAAAATCTAGAGTGACCCAAGGACCATGTATGCTCAAGTATCACACAAAGGAAGAAACAGGTCCCTGTCCTCACAGAAGGGCTGCCACCTAAGTATAGCCCATTGTCACAACTACTTCAAGGTGCAATGGTACTTCACCATCTCTTATCACATCTCCACAGGGAAACTGACCAAGTAAAGGAAAGGACATCTCAAGAATGTGCTGAAAGTCATTCCTTTTTTCTTTCTTGCCTCCAGCTCAACACAAAGGACACCACAGCATAAAAGCATGGGGCTGAAACAGTGACGGTCAGAACATTGTGATGACAGGAAACACCAACAGCCCCTCCTCTGGCAGGCAGATGAAAAAGTAAAGAACTCACGGATGACAAAACTTGGATAATTTGTTTCTTAAAACTCTTTACTAGCTCCACAAGAGCTAGTTTGTTCCTCTTGCTCATTGCAAAAGTGCCAATAATCCTGGAGGACTTCCATAAAGGGCTACCTGCCCTGGACGCACTGCATGCCTTAGTTCACCTCCTACCAGCACCTACTGCAGCAAGGAGACACATGGAGAGAAGGGCTCTCGGGTTCAGACGGCAATGGAAACGCCTCAATGAAATTACTATACATCACGGTATTAGTCTGTGTTACCTTTATCATCGTAAGACTTCGTATTTCTCCTCCTCTGTTATCCTGTAACATAAGACATTTGTTCTCAAACATTTTAATCTCACAATCTCTTCTGAGTGTCCCATCAGTGTCCAGATCTTTCCATGCCTCTAGGCACCCCTAAATTCCACTCCCAACCATGCCATCCACTGGGAAAGAATTAAATGCAGCAAAACATCCCCTGTGACTTCCCCTCTTACTAAGTTCTCCCCAATCTCACACTGGGAAGGAAAAATAGATCAACAGTTTTAAGTGTCTCCAGAATATTTCTCTATCTTGAGCATATAACCAGAATATAGACAGTACTACGAAATATCCACATCTATCTGTCAATTAAACTGTCCTATGTACAGCCCTTTTCCATAGAAGCCCCAGGTACTGCCACCTTGCAGTAGCACACCAGGGTGCCACTACAGAGCAAGCCAGGGACACAATGTAGCTCTGCCCAGGAAACCCAGCTACGGACTCCCCCACATGCCACATCACTAGCAGCAGCTCTAATACATGGCATCTTCCCAGTGCTCCCTTCTGCCAGCCGGATGAACATTAGGGCTAAGGTTAATTAGTGCAGGATGTAAGCAAAATGATGGGATGTTTAAGACAAGCTTTTGACCAGACTTGCAAGTTGGAGGTGCTACCTGACTCTCTTTTTCCATTATTTAAATTTAGTCTGTAAAACTCCTCTTACCCTTGGATTTGTGCTCTGCAGCTTCCATTCTCTTCCCTGGTTAGAATCTGATACTGATATTAACAAATTAAAATTAACATTGAGTAAGCCCTTATTATATGCCAGGCAGATGGTCTAGATAGACTTTTCTGGTGAATAGTAGGTGGGTGGTTACATCATCCCAATTTGATAGATGAGGAAAGGGAGTTTCTGGGGGTTCAACTGTCTTGCCGGAGGCTCACAGCTAGCATGTGATACCCATGAACCAAGTTCTCAGTGAGGGCAGAGTAGAGAGAAAATCAGTGTTTCTCCACACATGTTTCAAGCAATGCCCCTCAGCGGGCTCCCCCTACTCAATGACTACATGAGCTCTCCCCCTTCACCAGACCTCAGCACCTCAAACTCACTTTCCCACCAAATCCTTAGGACAAGGCCTCTCGTTACATCACAAAAAGAAATAGTCACCTGTTGTGTGACCTTATTGTATGACAACCACACCGGGTCCTTGCCCACTAGAAATCTGGATGAGGGAGGCTTGGCCTCCCCCTTCTGTCATCCTCCACAAGGGCCACTATAGCTACTGACATGTCACACCTGGTGTCACATCTCTCCTATTTTTTCTTTTCTTACTGAGAGCCCATCATGGCATCCAGGTTCTCATATTGTGGGTTTCTACCCACTGCACTAGTTTCTTAGCTGGTTTCAAAGGCTCAGTTATTTCCTCTCCACGTTTCCTTCACTTTGGCTCTGGCTACATCCTTTTCAAACACACACACACACACACACACACACACACACACACACACACAGAGCCTGTACACAACGGACACATGTTTTCTATGAAGCTGCTATAGCTCTAACATCACCTAGGCAAGGAACTTTCCACAGTTCCTCGCTGTCCAAAAACTGATTGAACCTCCTAGTCTGGTGACCAAAGGTCTTCCCCATACAGCCAGCCTCCGAGACACCCTCAGCCCCAGGCCACCATGTGTCCTCTCCCTAGGCAGGCTTCATGGACGTGAACTACATTCCCTGGGAACTGTCATGCATGATACAAACACAAGGCGGACTCTTCACTGTCCTCAATAGGACAAGCTTCCTTACTTGAAGGAGAAGCAAGGTCCCTGGGAGCCCACCCTGGTGAGCCACGATTCATTACCATTATTTTAATTCATGGGCACTGTGTCCAACTATTACACCAGGAGTCAGCAAACTTTTTCTATGAGGGACCAGACAGCAAATATTTTTGGTTTGAGAGGCCATATGATCTCTGCTGAAACTAACTGATTTTGCCATTTTTGCTCAAAAATATCCATAGTATGAAAATGAATCTCCCTGGTGGTGTTCTAATAAAACTTTATTTGCAAATGCAGAATGGAGGCTGGATTGGGTCCATGGGCTACAGTTTGCTAATGTCTGTACCAGACTGTGAGCACTCTGAAGTGAAAGGCACCGTCTTTTAGTGTTTTCAAATCTTCTCTTTACCTAGATCCTTGCTTAGAAAAGGAATTTTGTGAATTCTGCCTGCATGAGAGGAAGTTCTCTGGGAGACCTGCCTAGGAATCCAAGATGGTGGGAAGAACAAGGGCTTTATTTTATTATTTTATGTTGAGTACTGGGATTCAACCCGGGACCTTTACACTGAGCTACATTCCCAGACCTTTTTTAGTTTTTTTTTTTTTTTATTTTTGAGACAGGATCTCACTATGTTGCTAAATTGCCCAAGTTGGGCTCAAACTTGCAACCCTCCTCCCTCAGCCTCCCAGAGTGCTGGGATTATAAGTGTATGCCACTAAGTCCAGGTAGGACAAAAGCTTTAGAACCACATAAACCTGAATCCAATTCCCAGCTCTTCTGCACAGTGGTCCTACACAGTGGTTCCTTTCCCTGGAGTTCTGAGAGGGGAACAGCACTGTATGTGACATTAAGTGGTGTTAATTTAAAAATAAAACATAAAAAGAGTGCAGGAAATTGGGCACAAATCTAACACCTGACTGGTGAAATTCTGAATAACATTTTTGTAGGGCTACTTATCTATCTATCTCAAAGACCACTGCAAAACAGAGGCTTCTCCATACAGGAATTTGTTTCAACAAAATGATCATGGATGCATGCATAGACTTAGTTATAAAGATGGCCACTGATGCACTGTTTTTAATTTTTGTGACGATAAGCAATCTTTGTCCAACGACAAGGACTGGCTATGAATTAAAACACACCATGCAAAAGAACACCAACCAGGCAGCCGAGAACGCTGCAGGATAGTAGTTCTCCAAGCATGGCTGAGACTTCTCCATAATCTCTTTTTTTGGAAAGCGAGAAAATCACAAGACAAACACTACTTTTCTAATAAAACCAAGATGCTATTGGCCTTTTTCACTGTATTCACATTTGCGCTGATGGTGCAAAAGCAGTGGCAAGTGTCATTAACAACGTTTGAGCATGAGTACGGGCAGCATACCAAACTGGACTGCCACACGCGCGCCATGAAATATATGAGTATAGGCAAGTTAAAGACTATCCTTGATGATGCCATTTCAATTGTTAATCTTATTAAGTCCTGAAGCTTGAGTATAGGTCTTATTTTAATACTCTGCATAACAAAATGAGAAGTGTACATAAAACATTTCTTGCACTCAATGGAATACAGTATTTGTCTCAAGGAAAAGCACATAGAAGACTGTTAAGCTGCCACCAAAACTAGCTGGATTTTTCACTGCCCACCTTTTTACTTGAAAAAACAGCTGATAGCCAACTGAAGGGTACCTGATGGATACCCCCTTAAGAGTGAGTTAAGGACACACGTCATTCCGAGGGAAAGAATAAAGGTAACTCTGACATGATATGAAGAATTAGAATTTCAGACACCTTGCGTTCATCAACAGGATCCTGACAGCTTCCCAAGACTGAGATGCCTTCCTAAAAGTAACAGTGTTATTAAAGGGGGAGGGGTGTTACTATAAAATTAAAAGTGTCTATATTTGGAAGACCTGTGTTTCTTGGGGAATCAATATTTTCCAAATGAACAACAGACGATGTTTCAAAATCTCGCATGGGTAAAACATTATCCAGAATGCAAGGTTGACCAATAGATACTAACAGAACAGAATAAGAAAATTCAGGGGCTAGAGATTTAGCTCAGTGGTTAGAGTCCTTACCTCGCAAGCACAAGGCCCTGAGTTTGATCCCCAGCACCAAAAAGAAGAAAAAAGAAAAGAAAAAAAGAAAATTCACTCAAATGGCTTCAAACTTACAATCCAACTAAATTTTTTTAAAACCATCAATATTTTGTCAAGTTTTGCAAAATACAAAGATGAATACACATAATTACCTGAACAGACTATGAATATAGTCCTTTTTCTATATATGCATTTTGATGAGGCTGAATTTTCTTCATCTACATCACACTAACAAGTCTCTATAGGTTTGACACAGAAGCAGGTGTAAAAATCCAGACATTTCTTATTAAGCCAAACAACGGAGGGTTTTAAAAATATATAAGAAATGCTACTCTGGTCACTAATTTTTGCTTCAGAAAATACAGTCATTTTTCATAAACATATAATATTAATATGCAATGGGCTTATTATTGTTATTTTAATGAATATGTATTTTTAATTTTTCAATTTTATTTCTAATATGGGAAAAATGAAGTTATACCCAACATAAAAAGCTTCTTACTAACTTAAAAGTATAAATGGGAACTGTGGCCAAATGTTTGAGAATCATTATTGCAGAAGAACACTTAACAACTAGAGGAGATACCCACAGATATTGCTAAGTAGGGAAAAACAGATTGCAAAAGACTACAGGAAATAAAGGTACTTTTATTTTCTTCCTCAGGTTTTTCTAATTCTAATTTCTAGAATATGCAATGCATACTCTGACTTTCTACAGCTACAGCGGATACCAGCATAAGTAGATGCACATTTTAAAATTATTTTAAGCCTTCCCCTGCTCAAACTGTAACTAACTTCCAGTGGTGATGAACCTACAGCATGCGTGCTGCAGCGGGCTGTGGACATCACTGAAAACGCTAAAAGACTCTGGTCATCACCACCTGAGATGGTGTCTGACACACAGCCAGACTTCATAATGCTCCCAAATGGTCTGACTGGCTCAGCACTCATATGGTCTCACTGCCATATCATAGGAAAGTTTGTCTATTTACCAAAAAGCCCCTCCGAAACACACACACACACACACACACACACACACACACACACACTCACACACACTATTTAATCAACTCTTATATTTAATATTGTCTTCTACAATGTAAAGGTCAACGTTTAGAGCACACCTTTGGCTTAGAGAGGTCCAGAGTAACCTAGGTTCCTAAATTAAAATGTATTTTCTTCTGGGAAGTAGAGGAGCTACTAAATTTTCAAACAACATATGATCATTTCAATGAAAATACTAAAAAAAAAAGCCACAGAAGGTGGGAAACTCATAAAACTTAACCTGAATGTGAGGGGTGAAGGGTCTTAACTTGGAGGAAAAAAAAAGGTTGAGAACTGAAATTTGAATTTATTTACCTTCTGTGAACAGGAAAAAATAGTCATTAATAGCAATGTTCCTGTACCATTAGATGCTAAGAAAAGAATAATGCAAAAAGAGAGAAAAAGGACAAAAACCTGCCTGGTCTTTGGTCATCTTGCTCTCACTGGGTGGCCTTAAATTCCTAGTTCTAGGATTTCTGTTTCTGCAGCCATAAAAAGACGCTAATGAGCATTCCCCAAGGAGCAGTGAGGACCAGAATGCTCAAGACCAAGGTCGGTTCTGAAGAATTTCTGGAATGGGCATCCTGGACTTCAGAAGCTCCAGAGACCTTGGCCTGGTATGAGTTGGAGAGACCCTGCAACTGTGTTCTGCGCTGCATGGACAACCTCCAGAGCCACACTGTGAAAACCACTCCTGTTGACACTCGAGGGGCCATGGCATCCAGCCCTTCGTCTCTGGGGCCCAGCATCGCGGCCCGAGGCCATTTCCTGGTCAGACCCAAGGCACACAGACCCCTTATGAGGTTTTCCCTGCCACCTCTCTGGGCAGCTCTGGCAGGTCCACATGGCTCCCTGGGGCTGCATAATTAGCGGGCCTCAAGTCACCAGGCTTGGTATGCTGTGGCTGCCCGCTCCCAAACACAGTCCTGGAGCCCCCTCCTCACCGGCGCCACTTCTGCCGCCACTCTGCACACATCCCCACCCTTGCTTCCCCCTGCGCCACCTCACCCACTGCGGGTCCCCGCACGGCAGTTCCAGGGCCGCCACCACCCCTTCACACTGACACGTCTCCTAATCCACAGGCAAACGCAGAGCGAGTCTGCAGAGCACTGCTGTCACCACCTCAGAGCCAAATTTCGTCTCAACTCATTTAGAGATTTTCTGAGCTATGAAGTGAAAAAGGGAAATAGCACCATAAAGAATCCTCATCTACTACCTAGAGGCAACCTCTCCACCCCTCCCCTGCCCGAATCAGGAAGTACACTCTTGGGAGAGGAGGTCTCAAAGGTCAGTTCATCTATGCCCCTGCCTTTGGGTAGGGCTGTCTTCAAAATGAAGGCGACACATGCTGTCTATTCCCAAAGGGCCGTCACCCAGCCTCCCCCACTCTAATGCACAAGGGGGAAGGAACGCCGTCAAGTTCCCAGTGGAGCCTCTGACTTGTAAGAACGCTGGCACAGCAGAACACTGTGCCTGTCTCCATGCTAAAGGGGGACACTCCCCTAGGCCACAGCGAGACCATCCTCCCCAGCCAAAACACCATGATGCCCTCTTCGAGCCAGCCTGCCAAGGGCTAGAGACATATACTACTTGATGAGTTTTCCATCTTAAAGAACAAGAGGGAGGGAAGTACTTCCTTTGTGTTTGAAAGTTTACTTTCAGCTTCAGCAAGCAAAAGGATTTTTTTAATATAATAAAAAAGTTATACGACTTTAATTAAATGCACTTATTAAAAGGGTGAACTATTTGGAGAGGCTGTTTTTGTGCTGGAGGCACATTTATTTTCCAGCATGCTGTAGAGCGTCTGCATCCGCCCGCTCTAGGCCATTTTTAATGCACAAATAAATCCGCACCTGATGTGCTGACAGATTATTATGCAGTGTGGCAGCCAACAAAAGTAAACACAGGGGCAAGTTTTAACCTCTTGCAGTCACAGAGCTTTCCCTGCTGAGCCCAGCTCAGGTGTACCGGGCAATGGCTGGCAAAGCTTTCCCCCAGTCGGGCATCTTCCTGTCCTGGAGCCTGTCCTAGAAACCGGAGGCTGCTCTCCCACCAGCCTGTCTGCGGTGTGGCCTGAGCAAGGCAGCATAAAGACCCAGGGAGGGGACTGACAGGAAGATCAGCAACACGCGGTGCTCCCCAAGCAGCCTGCCTTCCATCCTGTTTATCCGCAGCCATGCGCTCTCCAGGCTCCCGCACACTGACTGGTCAGCAATCTGCCAGCTACTCCACTTACTCTTCCAGCCAGCAGAGCTGGCTCCACAGATGCAGAGCTCGGCCAGGTGTTTCTCCCAGCTCTGTCCAACGTGAAAAACACAGTTACTAGAGAGCTAAAGGGGAATCGGGCAGTTTCCATACTTGAGACCTTAACTTATGGAAGTACAAATCAATATACGCTTAAGGTATCTACTGAAACTGAACAATGGTACTGCTCATCCCCCACTGCTCTAGTTAGATGGGCATGCAAAGCCACAATCCTAGAAATGCACACACTGCAGCAATCGGAGGTTTCAGGTGCATGCAGTAAGAACTTGGACTTGCCTGATCCATAAGACGTAGCTCAGTGGGTTTACTTATCCTGTGTCCCATCTCTTGAGTTGCTTAACGATGGTGAGATTTTTTTTTTTAAGACCTAGGTTTCCCCATCTGCATAATATGTCCTCAGCTGGGAACCTGGACCAGGGAAGGAGGAGGAGTCTTGGAATGGAGACCTGGGATGTTCCCCCATGATCTATCTGTCAGAGGATGACAGTCCACCTATCCAGTATCTTATCATCCTGTTGCTAAGTTCATCCTGCATCTGCAAATAATAGCAATCGTCACTATAATTTATTGGGTGTTTACTACAATCCAGGCCCAGTGCTACGTGCTTTAATACGTTATTTCATTTTATCACCAAATTCTCCAGAATACTGATCATTGGTCCATTTATCACTACTACTAATTTGAACATTGACTATGGTGCACAGCACTAATGGTCATGCATGATTTGTCACTGTTGATTTCCTCAATAATCTTATCCTATTTACAGATGAGAAAAGTGATGCTCAGAAAGAATGTATGATTTTCCCCAAGGAATCCACCACATGAGAAAAAAAAAATACAAAATACGAAAAAGCAACCATGTCAACCCTTAGCAAAATGCAGTGTATTACTTCAATGTAGAGGAGATCAATTATGAACTAAATTTTCTTATTTTTTCTGTTGGGATGAGATTAAGGATACGCCAGTTTTTAAAAACAGAAAATGTTGGCATAATGAAATGTGCTCAAATAAACAGAAAATTCATGCAGTGGTGGAAGGTTAAGCTAGGTGACCCTGGGTGTCCTGACAACACGTGTGTCTTTGTTCAGTGGCTGACCACTCTGACGCAGGCCCCCCCTGCCCTTAGGATTTGGGAGAAGAAACTCTGGTACGTGTTTCATGTTAACAAATTTATTCATTCTCATCCAGCCTCTCACGGTGCCTGGATCAAATGCCCCCTTCCATGCTAGTTGGGAATATATGGGTTAAAGCAAGGAGCAGTAAAGTCTAGCTACTGGATGCCTCTTTGTGGGCACACTTTCTCCCTGGTCTGGGAAAGATGAGCTGAACTCTAACTACACTGAAAAACTACTTCCTCCAGCAACTAGGAGAACCAGTTAGTTATTACCAGGTAGATCATGCCCCTTGTTGCCATCTGTCAATCTCAAGAATCTGAACGTCCTACCTCATGAAACAGAGGCTGCCTCCTGCTACTGGGACTGAAAACTCCCGATTCTTCTGTTTCTAGTCTCATTAGCACCTAGAGCAAGAGCACGAGGCTCAGGTTCCCCTAGTGAGTTACGGCCTCGTCTGACTTTGAACCAGAAGCAGTAACACAAAGCAACAGATGGCCTGAGACATCCACTCTGGTGAGGATAGGGGTAGAAGCAGAGTACTTTCTAATGTGGAGCAATTACAGAAAGCACACTTATGAACATTCTCGCTTATAGGACAGTGCCGGGTGGCAGGAGCTATACTCTGCTTGGGGAGGCAGAAGGTCTGGCACCAGCACCCAGGGTCAGTAAAGCACCCCAAAATAGATATCCCCAGCAGTAAAAGTAACGTCATTCTTGGACCAGCTCAGCGGTGTTAGGGATGTGTTCCTGGCTGCAGAAGCCTCCAAATCTCGCTTCCTACCAGCATGCAGAGACTGAGCTATACAATCCGATTTTAATAAACTCTTTTTTTTGGCTTAAACTAACCATCGGTGGTTTCTGTCACTTGTATATGAGAAGCCTGATAAATACAAGATTCTATACAAAAATCCCAGCACTAGGTCTTGGAACTTTCAATACTCTGTCTACGCAACTGAGTTTTTGTGTTGTTATGCCCTTATCAATTTTAATTTTTTATTACAACAAAATAAACAACACAAAAGTGTACCTTTCATGAGAGTACAGCTCATTGAATTTTCACAAAATAAACACAACTATGAATGCAATGGATTCACAGTATTCCCATCAAAAACCAGATTGTTGCCAGTATCCCCAGAAGCCCATCTTCTGTTTGCTTTTGGCACTGCCACCAACCAAAGATGGTCACTATCCTGACTTCTGACACCACAGATTAGCTCTGTCAGTTTGAAACTTTATAGAAAATGGTAACATGAGGTGCAGTCTTTATCTTGTCTAGATGTTACTGTTACCCATCAATCGATGTTATTGTAACTACAACATTCATCTACACTGTTTTGTGTAGCTAAAGCTCACTCATTTTCATTGTTACATAGTATTCTACTAAATACATATACCAAATGTATTCATTCTACTACTGATAGTTATTTGGAGAATTTCTTATTTGGAGCTACTACAAAAAGTGCAAGCATGAACACTCTAGTAAGTATCTTTTGGTGAAACAGGAATATATTTTATTAGGTATACAGTGATACCCAGAAATTAAATACACCTGTTAAATTTTAATAGATACCACCAAACAGGTTTCCAAAATGACCATATTCTTAGAATGACTTTTAATTGAACTTCCAGAACTATTTTTACCCCAAAGATACAAGACACTGGGGATGAATGACAAGGAACAACGATGTAGGTGAAACTTCCTTCGGAGGCATGTCCTCCTCCTTAAGTGATTCTGAGGCAGATGTATTAAGACGACTGTGGTATTCAGCACTTCGCCTCCAGCTTGACCTGCATTAAATGAATGCTGACTGATCATCATGAAAGTCAAGGGCACAGCTGGAACATGACTTCTGAACTCTTGGCCTTTTGACCCAGCAGCACAGAATCGCACATTCTTGCCAGTACCACTGGTCACAGGGACACAGCAGCAACCTGTGCCTTCCCCTGGAGCACTGCCTTCCACAGCACCCGCGGGAACGACCTGCGCTTGGATCAGGATGGTGGCCTGAATGCCTGAGAGGCTGGCGATCACTTAAATTAGGACAGGAAGGGCCAGGTGTAGCAAAGATGAGGAGGAGAGAGGCGAGGATATGATGAAATTGAGAGCAAATGGCCAATCTTAAGGAGACATTTATTTCTCAGCTTGCTGATTTTTGCCATATGGGAAAAGAGAAGCTCACAGTTGCCAGATTTTCTGATTTTTTCCAAGGGAAGCTAGAAAACTGGATTTTCAATGATCTATTGTAATACTTTTAAGAAGTGAAATATTGAACACTGTTAGCCAAACAAAATACGTGCTAGATTGGCTGTGCCCTATGACCTACTAACTGACCAGCTCCGATTTAGAATGACTCAGAACTTCAAATGCACAAGGAGAGGTCTTCTACGGCAGCACAGAGCACACAAGAATGAAAATGAGTGGCCACTGAGTCTGGACCACACAGACCAGACCCCAATTCCCTCTCCCTTACCTGGGCGAACTCCTGCCACATCCATAACCTTTCTTGCTACCCCGACAAAGTCATCATTAAATGTAAAGCCCTTAAGATCATAAACACCTCAGACAAGGTGCCTCACACTTGAAGGAAACCAAGTCTTTTTGTTCTCCTCGTTACATCTGGCAATTATGTGGCCTGTAATCACTGCGAGTCACCAGCTTGCCCCCAGCCCTATTTCTTGCGGCAGAATCCCTTTGAGTTGACTTCGCACACCTGCAGCAGCTAAGCCAAACCTGGGAAACAATTTATCAATGAAAGAAGTCATCAAGAAGGAGACACTTTTCCTGTGACAAATCAGACCTACTTTCCATCCAGCCAAATCGCCATGCTTGAGTCTTCAACATTTTACGTGGCCAAGCTAGCTAAAATTGTATGCGTGTAAGTAAGCCATTTAAATCTTCTTTTCTACTTGTTCCCCAATTATTAAGCACAAATAGCATCTTCCTGCTCCAGGCCTCAACCCTCACTTCCTCTCCTTGACTGCCCTTAGAACACTACACATACACCAACACACAAGCACACACGTCCATAGATCAGTCCTGAGTGTGAACCGGTGGGAACAATCTAGCAACAAACATATAGAAGAATAAATTTGCATTTACTTCTCCTTGGCCTCACCATCCACTGTCTAGTTCCTATTTAGGTATCAGGCTTACAGTGGGTGCTTGATAAGTACCTGCCAAATGTCCTGTAGTTCCCATAACAAATTTGTAAAAACCTCACGGGTGCTCTTAGGAAAGAAGCAAGCAGCCGCTGTGGTGCTTCCCAAGGATGTGCAGTCTTGTCACGCCCGGTAGGCAAGTAGAGACAGGTGCTCCCCAGACAAGGCAGCTCAGAGGTGTTCCCCAGACAAGGAAGAGAGGCGCTGAAGCCACTAGGGCAAAGGGCAATTGAACAGGCAGGAGGAAAAGGCTTTCCAGACCCTCAGTCTCTAAAACCTCGGTGTGCCTACCTCCACAGTGGTGACGTGTCACCTGGTGAACATGACAACTGTTCAGTAAATTAATAATCTCGGTGCTCGATAAACATTAGCTATGTACCAGCCACCTGACGTCAAGAACTCATAATTCCTGCAACAGTCCTGTATGGCTCATTAAGGATCTTGGGAGGAGAACAGTTTGCCAAGGAGGTTATCAAGAGAAGCTTGGAGCTCTTTAAGTGAGGGTTTAGGGAAAAAGGTGGGGAGACACGCTGAGATGTCACAATGTACCAGGTACTGCTGACACTTAGCAGCAGGTGTCAGGGGTACTGGATATCTATCTGCATAACACACACTTTCAGCCCCCAAATGCCAAATGCCAGCAGCACCCCGGGTGAGAAGTACTGTTTTGGGGCTTGGGGGGGAGGCCTGGGGATTGAACTGAGGGCCTTGTACTTGCTAGGCAAGTGCTCTACCACTGAGCTAAATTCCCAACCCTGAGAAGTACTATTTTTGTAACAAAGGCAGGGACAGGATCTGAAGCCCAGTAGGTCTCCCTGGAGAGCCCCTGCTCTTCCCTTCCACTCCATTCTGCAGTTTCAACACCAGTATCCCTGCCACGTGGATCATTTCCTTCCTGCTGGAATAACTGACTGCCCCTTCCCTAAAGAAACTTCAGTGTGCGGGGAACAGATCTAGATTTCAAACAAAAAATCTGTTGTCTCTTCAACAGGCCACAAGATATTTAAGACATATTCCCTGCAGGTAAAGCGCTGAACTCAGTGATGTAAGGAAGTACTTCATTTTCTTTTTACTGAGACATCATTCCAGAAACTGTACTATCATAGAAGAGAAAAAAGAGACTAAGGCACACTATGAATAGCATCAAATGCCTAATAAAGATCACACATGTTCAAAGACCTGAGGGGACACTATTGTGACACAAGGGCTCAGAAAAGGCCTCAAGAAAAAGGTAGAACTTCAACTTCAAAAGATGGAACAGATTCCAGTCTGTGGGAGAGAAGAGGGACAATCAAATCGAGTGTGCAGAGGCGAAAGAGCAGCTCGCCAAGTTCCAGAGGTACGGAGGAGCCCGCTGGGATACACAGAGGCCCTCCGTTTCTGAGCAGATATGGCTGAGCCCAAAAAGGCACTCAGCCCACGACTGAGGAAGAAGCCCATCCAGATCCTTGGATTTCTGACCTATCTTGGAGGAAACAGAAATCCTCATGGAGAGAACGCAGGAAAGATAAAAGTGGTGTTTTCAGGAGGGAACAGACTGCAGCAGCGTGGGTGGGGGAGAACGGTCAGTAAGAAGTCCTCACAGTAGATCCGGCATGAGTAAGAGCCTCCATGAGGTAGGAGCAGTGGAAATAGCCACTGAGCCTGCCAAATCCCTCTCAATACCCTTTTTTGTGTTCAACTGGATGGGAAGCCATGTTGGGGGCCAGAGAAGAGCAGGAGGGTTGAACCTCATTTTATACTGTAATATATCACAGTATAAAATGATAATCAGAAGAATGATGGCCATGATAGCGAATAAGACAGTGAAGACACGGAGTTTAACCACAGAACATTCAGGCATAAAAGCTGACAGGGGTCAGAGCCATGGTCTAGAAACACTCTTGTCAAGCTCAGACATAAAATGAGACCTGTCCCCTCAGCCAGGATTCAGGGGATGCAACAGCAGCAGCAGCAGTAGCAGGTCGGCGTGGTCATCTGCTACCTTGGTGCTTCCCAGCAAATCTTGGCTCCCAAGACCCACACCTTCATTTAGCCTGGCCTTGAGGCTTGCTTTAGCCAGTACAAAGTGGCAGAAGTAATGTGATCCCTGTTGTAGGCCTAAGCCTTAAGGAGACTCAGCAGCCAGGTAGGAAGTCAAGCTACCCAACCAGAGGGATCACAAGGGGACACACATGGAGAAAGAGAAGTCCCAAAATGATAGGGAAGAGAGAAGCCCAGCGTCCCAGCTGAGCCTGATCCCCAACCAAATCTCTAGCAGAATGAAGTCTCCTGAGTAACCAACACTGGTCAGACTAGCAAAACTCCAGCTAGGCCCAGCCCAGATTCCAGAATCAAATGAAACAATTGCTGATGTAAGCCACTAAGTTGTAGGGTGGTTTGTTCTGTGGCAACCGATAACACATACAAATTCACAGGGCCATCAGTTTACTAGAGCTCCCTCTGGTCCATGCCAACCTTCCAATCACTCAAAGCTGTATGCATAGGCAGATCTATGCCTGTCTTTGGGGGTAAGAAGTGTGCACACAGACAACAGCAGCAATACACGGCCACTGCCCTCCACGATTGCTGCCCCAAACCTACCGGTACCCAAGCTGAGCACACAGTTGACCCCTAAATAAACATGCCTAAAATGGATGTGTGGCAATAAGTCTGATTTTAATGGACTCCAGAAAGGCCCATCCAAAGCTCACTTACTCCTGCAGATCTTCCCAGGGACTCATAACCTTCCATGTCCGGAAATGTTCTAATAAATCTGACCATAACCCCCGAGGCTCCTGAAGCTCATTTCCTCTTGTCCAGTATGGATGGATAACAGCTGGTCACTGTTGCAATGTTCACCCACACCGCACCTTCCTCACCCAAGCCAGACCCTCTTGCCATCAAGAAAGGAGGCCACTACAGCCACCCCCTACAATCTTGATTTTCCTACCCCTTTTGGTAGGTGCTGCTTCTACTTAATGAGAGCCTCCTGGGCATCTTAATAAAAGCAGATTCTGGTTCTGCAGGTCTAGGACGGGGCCAGAGATTCTGCATGCTAACAAGGTTTCGAAGGATGCGGTGGCTGCTGGTCCAAGGATCACATGCCACATGGTTCCCTCATTTCACAGATGAGGGGACTGATGGTCAGAGAGAGGAAGTTTCTACCGCTCATGTGAGAGCCCTGAATCAGTTCACAGGCTCCCAATGGAAGAACCAGGCTGAAACCAGCCTGAGACGGTCTCACTCAGCTCCAGGAGACCAGCCTCCAGCGGGTGTTCGCCAGCCATCGCAGGTCTAGCAGCTGCCCAGTACTCACCCAAGAAGCTTCTTAAAATGCAGATTCCCAGGTCTCCCTGTTGGAGACTACTCAGAGGATAGGCATGGGGCTCTGGGAAACTGTTTGTAATGAACGCTATGGATGATCCTGATGCATAGCTGGGCTTGGGATTATTCATTTAGAATACCTAGGAGGCAGTGACCCCAAGAGAGGAACACTTGAAAAACCTAGCTGGCCAATATTTATTTAAGAGATTCAATGCTCCAAGTAATAGCAAATGACGCAACCTTTACTATAAGTCTACTTACTAAGTACTATCATTATTCCCATTTTACAGAGAGGGGAGCAGAGGCATGGTGTAGCTAAGTAACTTGGCAAAAGTCGCATCCCCAGTGAGAGGCTGAGCCTGAATCAGAACCCAGCTAGCTAAGCTGCAGGCTGCACACCTTGCCCACTATGTTCCATGCCAGAAGTGAAGGCCAGAACCTTGGACAATCCAAAGGGTAAAACCCTTCACCTAGCGAAGCAGGATCCCTCAAGGCAGGAGCCACCCAGCGTGAATACTAAGGGACACTGACGCACGCTCGGGGGAGAAGTGGTCGGAGAAGATCTGAGTCAACTTGGGGAATGCTGAGTTAATTCAAATTAGATAGATTTCTTTTTCGCAGAACTTCTCAAGCAGACTTCACCAGCACACACAAGCCAATGAATCTCCAAGAGGGGGTTGTATTTTGCAACTTTCTCCAAATGTATTGGTTTACAGACTCTTTTTGTCCAAAAGCATCTCAAGGCATGAGGAGGAGGCCAGGAAACTAACTCCTCTGGGAAATACGGATTTGTGAGCAGCACTTCTCAAACTTTAATGCACTCAAAGCACCTTAAAAACTGATTAAAATGCAGATTCTGATTCACAGCAGGGTGGGCTGAGAACGCGCATTGCTAGCACGTTTTGGAGCGACGCCCATGCTGCAGCCCACTTGCCACAACAGGGACCAGGAGCACAGTGCTGGCTGGTTCTGTCCTGCTCGACCTCCCCGACCGTCCACGCTCCAGGTCGGCATCCCAAGAGAACATCCCTCATGCACATCTCCAGGGACTCCAGCCGCCTCTTGCTCCTCAAACCCGGCCCTGGTCCACATACCGCAGGCAGCGCCCCAAGCCCTCCTGAAGAAGACCCACCCACCCTAAGAGGGTCTGTACCCCGATCCTCCGTCCTTCCCGCAAGGCACCCCCGGCCTCAGAAGCCTCGTCCTTAAAGGAAAGTCCACTGAGCCCAGCCTCCCTCCCTGGCACCCAAGGTTGCTGGGATCCGTGCCAAGGAAGGGAAAGGAGGTAAGAGGAGGCTAAGCAGAGGAGGAGGAGGAGGCGGCCCCGTGAGGTCTTGTGACAGACTGGGCCTCCTGGTGCTGCCGAGGTGGCAGTGCCAACGCGCAGTGCTGAAATACTTGGCCCATCTCCGGAGCAAACACCCAATCCAAACAGGCCCGAGTGTGTCTCTGAACAGACTGTGTAAATAAGGGGGGAAGGAGGAAAAAAAAAACCCAACTGGCCACAGATCCCGCTTTCAAACACGTCGAAACAAAATAATCCGTCTCTCTCGCTCACTTGCTCACTCCCTCCTGCTCCCTCTTTTTTTAAAATTTCCACTGGTGCGGAGGCCTCGGTGGAGCCTGGCTGGCGGCTTGTTAGAGCCTGCAGCCTACCTGTCCTGCATAGGAATGAAGCCTGGAGCAGTTACATGATATGTCCTCACTGTGGGCCTGCGGACGACAGCTACTGCATTCGGAGTCCAGGAAACAGAGCAGGAGCTGTTCTCAGAGGCCCCAGAGAAGGGGCAGGGGACGGGGGGGACACCAGGCTCCATGGGACAGCATGTAACTAGCCTGGTTTTACCAGGACGGCCCACTCCCCAGCTCTGAGAAACAGCCACTTCCAGAAAACAGGGGAACGACTCCCTGGAATAGGGCTGGATCCACAAAGCTTACCCAAGGAACCCATCCAGAGAACCTTTCTCCAAGGCTGTCTCAAACTCCAAGTGTGTGTTAGACAAGGGGGCAACTTGCTTGTGGTTTGTTTCTGGTTTTGTGTACGGTTTTGAACTTTCTAAGGGCAGGGGGAGGTGCAGTGGGGGAGTGTCGTATGCATGAGTCATCTGCAGATTAAAACCCACCTCCCCCTCCTCTGTGCAAGTTGAAACAATTGAGATGTCTTTCCCCGGTTCTTGCCAACCTCTCTTACTCAATCTTGGATCAAGAGGGTGTTGGAGAGGGAGCAGGGAGGGGAATCCAGGCAGCGCTCTGCCCCTGACATCAGGCCCAGCTGTTTGAAGTGCACTGTGGCTCCCCAATCCAAAGGGAAGTCAAAATGGGCTCAGAGAAGTGGGTGAGGAAGCAGAGAAGAGTAACTGGATCCCAGACCCGATGAGGTTCTACAAAGTGAACTGAGGACTGCAGGAGAAAAGGACCAAAACCAGGGTGACCTCTCTGGTTCACATCCACTCACCATCTCCCAGCTCCTCCTCCTCCTCGTTCTTAGAAACACGATTCCGACTCTCTGCTTCCTACAGGCTGTATTCTGCAGGCACTGCACGCTGATTATTTACAGTTCTGCTGAGGGACCAGACAGAGCCCAGTTAGTCCCAACAGCCTGAGGCTAGACGGGAAGACAATCCCAGGATAAGTCCAAGAATATCATCAAACTTTTATGAAGCACTGTGTAACATAACTGATGAACGCCCATTGGAGGAACCTGTCTGAGATTATCCAGGTCTGTGAGCAAAGCCAATGCCACACCCAGCGTGGGGTGTATGCTTCCTTTGCAAAGTTAAAAAAATCCTTCTACACATTAATCTCCAATCCACTGAGTAACCATGCAGCACAAAGCCACAGCCTCTGTTGGCCCCTGGCTAGAGGTGACCCTGAGTGTTAGGAAGGCATGCCTTCATGGGAGCAGACCTGATATACCCCAGGAACTGAATGACCGGCATCTCTTCACCTGAAACTAAAAGCTCGCCCTCCTGCATTCCATGCTGAGCACTTTCTAGGCCTGGATCCAGTCCCTACAATGGCCTTGTGCAGTGGAAGCCCTGACTGTCCCACTGCACAGACGGGCACACAGAGTCTTGGAGGATAAGCGGCATGCCCGAGTCATAGGCACATTACCATCTGGAAGGCAAGCTACCTTAACCCTCCTTCTCTCTCTCACAGAGGACCTCCCCACCATACAAACAACTTGCAAGAGTGGAAAAGGCAAGGCTATCCCTTTATTCGGATATCTATGAAGCACCTACTACATTTCTCTCCTGTGCTGGACATGGGGACCCAGGTGAGGGAGCGGAGGCTCCAGTCTCAAGGGCTGAGGACCCTGCCAACGCACGGTGCCTACTCAAATCCCCAGAGACTCAGCAGCTCTGCACAGAACCAGGCACCAGAAATGCCCTTTCCAGGGAGATAGTCACCCTCCTGAGAGGAGAGCAGATCCACAGGAAAGAGGAATGAGGAAAAGTCTTAGAAAGGTTTCTAAGGTTCTCAGGGGTCAGGCTAGAGATGGTCTGCTTGGCAGGGGAGGACCTCAGGTTATTAAGAACCTACTCTTCTGCCTGCTATTTTACACCTGTGTGATGTCAGGTGACACACATGGCACAAGGGAGGATGTCAGAGCCCACCACACCCACCCCAGCGGGTAGCACTTCCACAAAGAGACAGCATGCTGCTCCTGCGACCGGAGGAGCAGAGCACCTGGGATGCTCAGACCTTGTGGATGGGAGGTGAAGCAGGACAGCCACCTGCAGAGAAATCTGGCCTGTTCTTACCAAAGGAAACACACAGCCACTCCATGACCCACCAAGTCCACTCCTGGCTAAGTGTTCAAGGGAAGGAAAAAACCTGTGTCCATAAGAAGTTTTGTTCAAGAATGTTTGTAACAACTTTACTCAAAACAGCCAAAACCTGGAAAGAGGACAAGTACCTTTCGGATTAAAAAAAAATCTATAGGCCAGTCATACAATGACACGTGATTCTCAGCAGTCAAATGCCAGCTACCCTGACCTGGGGCAGCACAGGCCTGTGATTCCAGCTACTTGGGCAGCTGAGATAGGAGAATCTCAAGTTCCTGCCCAGTCCAGGCAACTCGGGGAGACCTTGTCTCAAAATAAAAACAATTTTTAAAAAGGCTGGAGAATTAGCTCAGTGGTCATGCGCTTGCCTAGGATGTGTGAGGCCCCAGAGTCTATCCTCAATACTACACACAGGAAAAAAGGAGCCAGCCTCTCATATGCATGATAACAAAAGCAACATGTGGACTGAAAAAAGAATGATACAAAGAAGTATAGCTGTCCCCCTTATACAACTGGGACACAGTCCAAGATCAAGTGGATGCCTGAAATTGCTTATAGTACTGAACCATATACATTACCAGGCTTTTTCCTAGATATACACACCTATGAGAAAGTTTCATTTTTAATTAGGCATAGTAAGAGATTAACAGCAGTAATTAATGATAAAATGGAATAATTATAACAATATACTATAATAAAAGTTACTTAAAACTTACAAATTATTCACTTCTGAAATTTGACCTTAGGTAAGTGCGAGTGAAATTGTGGGTAATGCGGGGTTACTGTACATACTCAGGCTTCATTTATATGAAGTTCTCTTAGGACAGAAAAGCTGACCTAGGCAGGAGGAAAACCAGAAGAGTAGTTGCACGAAGGGCCTCAGTGAGAGGACAGACAGCAGGGGCCGTGGGCACTCCCTGGAGCTGGTACCGTCCAGTGACCTATGGATACTTCGGATTAGTTCCAGAACAGTGCAGGCAAGTTTTGCCTTAACAGAAAAAAAACAATCTGCAACAGAATATGGAGTTCTAATTAATGAGACGTAAGCTACAGTATTTGGAGGGAAATATGCTGCTGTCTGCCACTGACAGAGAATGAATTAAAGGAATGGACCACAGAGGGGTCAGAGGACCATGCTGGGTAAGTGACAAAGTGAGCCCATCATGGAATTTTAAAAAGGCAATTGTGTAATCTACTTTGTGGGTATGTGGGTGTTGGCTATAAAATTCTTTCAACTCTTCTATACAGTTATAAATTTCTAAAACGAAATATTGGGGGCAAAGGAAGCGAAAGAACATCTCAAGCAGCTTTATGTGAAAATATCATCGATGTGGGAAACTTGGAGGCCATGCAGACACATCCTTGGTGCTACAGACCAAGGGGGCTGGGGAAGGCAGAGGCAGGGGAGGACTTCAAGGTGCAGGGCTGGGTCCAAGGCCACCCTCTGAAGAGATTCACTCTGGGGTCCAGGTGAAGGCCAAAGGGACAGCCGCTGGGGTCTGTGTTCAGTTACCCTGAGCAAGATACAATTTCCTGTTCCATAGGAGTAAGCTCCTCACGGGCTTGAAACACCTCTCGCTAAATAGTATTTTGATGAGTTAAGTGTAAATGAATCAGAAACAAATGGATTAAGTTTCTTTGTACACATCTCAGATTGAAAAATTAAAGAGGGAAGAGGGCATCAGGAGTAGCAGGGAAAGGGTCTCTTTCTCACACCGTGCAAAAATCCAGTGTTCTGAAAGACAGTTAACAGACTTGCTGATCTCTGTCCCAAACACCCAGGGCTTCTGGACCCAGCTCTTTAATATTCAAATGACTTTGAAAAATATTTCTCCTCCTGGAAAGCAGAAGGAGAGGAAACACTTTGAAGCTCTCCTAGTTATTTAATTATTTTTTTCTAAAGGTAAAACAGTGTATTTTTATCCAGTATTAAATAAACATTATTTGAATGGTATGATCAAAGCCTTTAGGCCTCTGATGTTAGTTTGGGATTTTAGTTTTGCGTCCTGAAGGGTAAGGGAGGGTAATGCTTTTTCGTGCCGAATGTTCTAGAGTCACAGAATACCAGACCCAGGAAGCTTAACGACCACGGCACTGTTATAGAGGAGGGGGGGCTCCAACAGGTTCTAGTGACCCTTCTCAAGTGGCTTGGGGACAAGGCAGGTGGCTTGGGCTCCAAGTGCACGTCCAGAGCATCCCACTCTGTGTAGGAAAAGACAAGGCTCCCACTCCGAGCTCACCATCCCAGTGACACCCTTTCTGGGTGTGTGAGCTCATGGGAACATCTTTTGTCATTATCATCAGGGATGACAACAATGACCGTCTCCCCAAGGACATTCAAAGACTTCTCCCGTACTCAGAGGTAAAGCAAGGACCAGCACACCTCTATACAAAGACCTGGGGTGCAAAAGGAAAACAAAATCGCATCTAAAGAATCTTTTTCAAGGGGCTAAATTTAGAAAAAAAAAAAATTACACAAACAAAACCTACCAAGATTATGTAGGTACAGGATGTGGCAGAGCAGAAAGGAAATAGGACTAGAATAATGATTCTCAAATGATGTTTGAGCAAGAGCCCATAAATTCTTGTTAAGTGAATTAACAAATAAATATAATTCGCACTTTCTTCTATCAGAATTGTAATAGTTTTGGACAAGATGTGTTCACAGAAAAATACATCAAATACTAGAATCCAGTAGGCACCCAGAGTTCTTTGGGCCTTGATGTTAAGCAACGGAGGCATTCATTGTCAGCAACACTGCATGGCCTCATTTAATTTCTGCAGTGGCCTTATGAGATTGGGGTCATGAAGCACATTTTACAGATTTTTTTTAAAAGACTGAGCCACAGACAAAGTAACTGCCCAAGGCCAAGCAGCTGGCAAGAGGTGGATGCAAACCAGGTCTCTCCGCTTCATTCCAAAGTCCATGCTCTTAATTGTAGCCTCTTTGGCCTCACCAGCTGTACCCAGAAGGGCAGACTGAACCCCAAAGGACCCATGAAGTCTGACAGAGAGACGGTCTCCAGTATCCAACCAACAAGAAAATTGTATTTTGTATGCCGCTTCCTTTCCCAGGGGGAATGTGCTTCATTGACTTCTGTTAACATAAAATAATTCTTATGGCAGCCAGAAAATTAAGATTACCCATGATCCCAGTACTCAGATGTAACCTATTAATATTTTGTTAAAAATTTTTCCAAAAGTTTTTAAAGTGCTTATATTGGTCTTTTTATTTTTTAAAAAAATGTTATCTTCAGGAATAATTTTAGATTGATAGAGAAGTTATAAAGACAGTACAGACAGTTCTTTGTACATCTTTCATCCAACTTCTCCTAGTGTCAACCTTTTACATAACCAACACGTTTGTCAAAACAAGGGAACAATGTTACATTGCTATTAACTAAACTACAGGTTTTATATAGATTCCCCAGTTTTTCCACCAATGTGTTGTTTTTTTTTTTTTTCCTATTCCAAGATCTAATATGGGATGCTACACTGTAATTTCGCTCAGGTTTTTAAACAAATTGTACTCAACAATACAGCATGGACTTAGTCCATAGTGACAAATATAAATCCACAGCATATCTTCCAACCACTCCCTAATATTCCACTCTGTGGATGGGTGATACCCTCCCATTGACTAGCATTTCTCAAAGCTCCACAGATGCGGAACGGAGAAACTTCTCCACAGAGGGCCTGCCTGCGCCATCCCCAGCAGTGCCAAAGGTATGTCCTTCGATGCCTTTCAGTCACCTGGTCTTACGCTCCTCCAGAAAGCCTGAATCTACTTGCCTTACCACCAACAGAAGAATAACTTTAGCTTCAGTCCTCTTAGACAATAACAGACTTCCTTGGCAAATTCAGTCCTCCACCACCTTAGAGAGAACTCCCAGGAATGGAAAGTGTTAATGGACTTTCAAGACCCTCATTTCCTCCCCAAACCAGACTGATAATTTCAAAGAATCACCCAGAAATTAAACTTTCACTCATGTCGACTCTCCCTAGTTCCGGTCTCCTCTCTGAGTCTGACAGAGATTTTTGGGCTTTTGGCATTTCAATCATGGAATTACTTTCGGGGTACAAGGGCAACCCCCACTGAGTTTAATTTCCTTCTCATCTCTCTGTAGTGTCTACTGAAACTCCCTAGAGGAAAAACTGTGTGCAGACTCACGCAGTAAGTGCAGCAGGACGAACACAGGATTGGGTAGTCAGCAAAGTTAGATGACTATTTTTTTATGGAAACAAGAATACGGAGAAGGATCAAGATTATAAAACTGCTTGCATGTCTAGAAAAGGCTCAAAGAGAGCGTGAACCAGGACCTGCCCAGCATGCAAACTGTGGCCACGGGGTCTCTCTTCAAAAGAAGCCCATATTTTATTTTGAGACTCCTGTTCTTCAGTGCAAAACACTGTCCCCATGTGCAGAAACACTATCAAATGCTACATATATTTGAGGAGACTGGAAAAGAGGTGGCTGGGAAGGTTTAGAGAAATGGAGCCCTACCCCACGCTGGGGAATTATTCAGCACCATCCTGGCTTGCAAAAAGGAAAAAAAGAAAAAAAGAAAAAAAGGAAAGAAAGAAAACAAGCTACTGGTCAGAGGGAATGTTCTTCCATGCCAAGCTCAGCTTGAATTAATACACAACACAACCTCTTAAAGGGGGACACTGCTTTAAACTAAGAGTCTAAGTGTAACCCATTAAAAGCAACAGGAAGTGGAGAAAATTCTGGAAGGAAAAGGGCAGCAACATGAGATATTTTCTTCACCCCAGTGTTTGCAATCTTGTCACTCTGGTCAAGGCCACACCTTTGGATCAGGAGGGGCAAAGTCTTTGAAGCAAAGGATGCCGGTTCCACATTCCCAAAGAGAACAGTGCCCATGGTCTTGGGCTTGTTATCTCCCCAGGGTTTCTGTGGTCTGGTGGAGAGGCTGGTAGAACCCATTTCACTTTTGAATTTTTCCCAGAAACCACAGAAGAATCTGCCCGTGGAAGAGAGAAAGCTAATTGGTTACAGGGATTTAGCATCTGCTCGGAAGACATTCTTGTCCCTTTTCCTACACGGTGATCTGGTCACTAAGAAGGAGAGGACTTCAGATGAGGGAAAACACAGAGATCCTGACTATTTTCAGTTCAGAGATGAGTAAGTTCCGGGGTTCTAATATATACCATAGTGGCTACAATTAAGAATACTGTATCACTTGAAATTTACTAAGGGAGTAGATCTAAAGTGTCTACTCCCCAACATACACATACATACACACAAATGGTAATAAGAGGCGGGATGGATGGAGTAATTATCTTGATAACCACACATGCACACACACATACACATAAAATCACGTTGTAAACCTTGAAGATATACAATTTTTATTTGTCCCTGTACATCTATGGAGCTGGGGGTACAAACTAAAAACCAAGGCAAGGCTTTCTCCTGTCAGTTAATAGGACACTGTAGTAAATACAAGCCCAGTAAATTAGTGCAAAGAGAAATAAAAGCCTTAGAAAACACTGTTATTTCCGTAACTCTTCCAGAATGAAAAGAATACATTTCTGCCAACGGAGGCTTTTTGTCCTATCTGGACATTTTTGACACTTAGTAGTTGCACTTATGGACCTTATATGGAGAGCCAGGCCATTTCAAGATCCGGCCAGAGAGTTCCAAGCATGTCGTGTACACACACGGGCTCTGTCATAAAGCAGAATTTGGGAAAAGGGAATCAGGTAAGGGTTAACCAAGCCCACCAGGGCCTCGTGTGTGTTCCTTTGGTTATGAGTAGTTCTGCGTACTCTGTGAGCCCGCAGTGTGAAAGGAGAGAGATGTGCAAAGACCTCCCTCTTGTAAGCAGAACATGCTCCCGGAATCAAACACAACCTGCAACATATTAAGGCTGACATTGAGGAATAACCCTGGTGTGACTGAGCATGTGGAACTCCAGCAAGAAAAAACCACCTCTATGGAGATGACTCAGGCCAGAGTAACTTGGGGCAGATGGGGGGCAGAGTAGCAAACCTCCATGTCCCCATCCAGGCTGGATCACAAAAGCTCTGGCCAGGACTCAGGCATAGGTGATGTGACTCTAGGTGCTACCCAGTGCTGGTCACAGGACAAGCAAGGCCACCTGATGCCTGCTGTCAGGCTTGGAACTCTAGCCCAGGTAGGTTGTGGCTGATGGCCCCAGGGTTGATGTGAGAGCACCCGTGTGAAGTCTGGGGTCCTCAGTAGCCCCCATCTCTGGGACTTCAGGCCACACACCAGAAGTGATTTATAGGCAAACATGACCCTCCTCCTTTAAAAAAACACAAACTGCCTTGTTGCCTTCATATCACCTGTAATCCTCCCAATCACATAAGTTTTAAGTGAACGTCTTTGAGAAAGAGCAGATGCTTCCGATTCCTCCCAGTGTAGTTTGACTGGTTCATCTAGTCTGCCTTCCAAGCTAGGCCTAATCACAGAGCTGAATGGCCTCAGAACATAGAGAAACATCAGCTTCCCCTCTCCCAGCTTCTCCTGCTACATGGACCTGGGCTGGCCACCACATGTCCTGCCTTCTAGAGAAGACAGAGCAAGGGGATATTATGGAATACGTGACACTTCCGGAGAGAAATTCAAGAGTGGGCAAAACCCATGAAGTAATGTGGTGCCTAGTAGTCCCTATATAGCCAGGGAGAGGGACAAAGTAGTGGGGAAGGCCACGCAAAGGCTGGTCACAGTTTATCCCTGCCCCTCCATCCTCCAAAGACAAGAGGAGTGACTTACCTCCTGGGTGGGCCCTCTTTACTGTGCCCTCCTGGAGAGGAGTGGAGTAGGAAAGGCAGGGCTCTGGATGATTGTGGGCAGCACCCTGGATGGGCAGGCTGTGCCATCCTGCTGCAGTAGACAGACGGCATGAGCTGGCTGGGAACTGCAAAGTGTATGGCCTGCCTTCCAGGCCAGTCTCTCAAGAGGGGGCTGAACTTGGCTGCCCATGTGAACAGGGCCTTATTCCACATCCTCAGCCCAGACAGTGGCTGGAGTTGACCAAAAGGCTCACTACAGGGGTTTCTGCATCATTGACTCACTTCACATTCAACAGTTAAAGAGTCTTCTGTGTGCCATGTCCTGTAGCCAAAACGTGGAGCAAAAGCAGCCACCTCCCCAGCACAGTGGAGGGGACACCACTGATCGGATGGACACAAGAATGGGTCTAAGACTGCAAACTGAGATGAGCTCCCTGCAGGCCGGGAACCCTGCAGTGTGAGCCAGCTAACAAAGAAACCTGGCCTATGGGGGTAGAGACAAGACATGAGGAAGAGAGAGTTGATCTACTCTTGATGTTGGGTGATTCACTTAATCCTTTAATCCTTTTTCTCATCTGTGAAATGGGCCACTATCCGTGCGTGGCAGTTGGGAGGCTTCTAGGTGAGAGTGTATTTACGGACTTAGCAAAGTGAAAGCGCCTGTTCATGTCAGCTTGTATTGAACCCCTCAGAATGAAGGCATCGCACCTAAGACCTCAGAGCTGGTCTCTGACTCCCTCAGCAAACTCAGAGACAACCTCATCTCTGCCTAGCAGACAGGCCTGGCTTTCCCTGAATCTCAAGAGTTCCTGAGAGACGTTTTCCTCCAGCCAGTTCTAGCCAGACCGTCTAACCACTTGTTACTTTGGTCCTGGGTCTCTTTAAGCAGCCGCTGCCAACGCTGTGGGGGATTCATGGTGATTCAGCTCTGGCCCCAAACAAGCTGGATGCACTATCACTCGGCCAGGACATGGCTCCAAGCCTGCAAGCTGCTGCGAAAAGACAAAGCTGTGCTCTGGGCTTCTAATGCTCCCCCCTTCCTTCTGTTGACAGGACACTGGTGTCCAGCCACTGTCCCCAAGGCGGACTGAAGCTGGCTTCGGTCTCTGGGGGCTTTGAGGGCAACACAGTTGCTCTAGAAAAGAAATTAGGCAGTTGAGGGGGGAAAAGAAAAATCAAGTGTGTTTCTGTCTCCCTTCACACTTGGTGAAGGCAGCTTATCTGTCTCAGTGCAGACAGTTTTTGCTTGTTTTCTCCCCGCTTAGGAGGCAAGAGAAAAGGTATTAACTTCCTTCAAATCTAGTGGGCCTGGAAAGCTCAGGAGCCCCACTTAGATGGCAGGTGGCCTGTTTCCACCCGTTTCCAAGCAACAGGGCACCAAATTCATGAGACCCTTATCACAGAGCCAGTGAACTGGAAGGGGCTGGAGAGGTCTCTGTCCAAACTCCCTGCACCAAAGCATGTCGGGAGGCAGAGACATAAAGGGAAGAAGGCAGAACCTTCGCCCAGAGTCCACAGTGGCCCCGGAAACCCCTTGTTCCACTGAGGAAGGAAGTGAGGGCCAGTTGCTTACACGCAAGGCAAGGTCGCCCCTAGAGGGCTGAGGTCAAACAACTCGCTGCAGGGCATCTCCCACGTGGTCACACTCTGTCACAGGCCAGTGTGAGTGGTACAGGGGCCCTGCAGGCAGCAGCTCAGAGGCAGAGTCCATGTCAGGAAAGAATGACCATGGCTACCTTGCTGCAGGCGATCAATCTGCCTCCTCTAGCTTAGCGCCCCTCTAGTTAGGACCTTCCTTAAAAGCTTGAGGGAAAGACCTAGCAGTTGCTCTTCAGTTCCCTCAAGGAAAGGAAAAACCGGTTCCCTTCAGCTGTGTCTGTCTCTCGGGGGCCACTTTCAATCATGGCTGAAACTGTTCCATCTCATGGGTGGCGCACTGAGTGTGGCCACCCCAGGCACTGAAGGCCACATGGACAGAGTTGCGAGTGCCAAACCTGAGGAAGTCTGAGGAAGACAGGCATGCATTAAAATTAAAATTCAACAAATACTAAGAAAGGCAGATTTTACTGCATAGGAACTATACTTCATCAAACCTGACTCAAGAAACAGGATCTTCTTTCATAAAGAATGTACATACACACACACACACACACACACACACACACACGTACAACACACACACATACATCCTCTCTCACAGGCCTAGGGAGATAATAAGATGGAAATGAACGACTGCCTGACTTCTAAAGTGTAGCATTTATTTTTTTCTAGTTAAAAATAAAAAGCCACCTCCTCTGGGAAACAAAACAAGTTCAGTTCCAATAGCAGAGCGAAAGGGTGGACTCCTCCTGAGGACCCCATCACTGCAAGGTACAAGACCTGGCTCTGCTGGGCTCCCAGGAGGGTCCACAGCCCTGTGGTGGGTGATGCCCAGAGAGCAGCCCATTCCCGCTTCTTCACATGGCAAGACACACAGGCTGAGGGCCAATGAGTCACAGGCGTGGACCCGAATGAACAAAGAGCTTATGCAACTCACTAATCACCCACAACAGCCCAAGACGGGACCTGATGTCATAGGCCCTCCAATGCCTGCATAGCCTGCTTCACATAATAAATAAATAGTAATAATACATCATATTATAAATACGTAGTGTAATAAAGAACAAACTGATTATACATAAGTAATAATAACAAAAAAACCAGAATAATAAGCTTTATAGAACTACACTGAACTTGAGTCAGGCTACAAATAAATTAACCCCAAAAGCGACAAGACACTTGGGGGGCATATTAACTGCTTCCTACTTTCTGGAGCCCATCGTGTGTCACACAAGATTAACGGACTGTCCTGTCACCCTCGAGGTTGGCCTGGTAGAATGGAAACACAAGCGAGTTGCGAACAGTCTTAGACTGGGAGAAATTCCAAAGACAGTGGTGCAAAATAAAAAGGAAAAAAAGAAAAGAAATGAGGAAATTTGTTGCCGACTTGGAGAGAAGCAAGGTTTTCTCCCTGCCTCAGACCAAACCATGGTCTGAGTTGCGAGCCTTTCAGAACCCTGAAAAACAGCAAATGCACCCAATTAAAAGACCCCCCGAAGTCCTATGAACTTTCTAGAAGTTGCCAAAATGTCTAGTATGGCAAAGCTCAATGGGGTGGGGATGGGGGGATGTGGCATTGACAATTTCGGGGGCCTAGATTTTAAGAATGCCCGATCACAATGCACATCCTAAACACTAGGCGCTGTACACAGTGATTCTCAGCATGGTACATTCACTCACTACAGCCCTAAAAGCCTTATGTATAGGTGGAAATGCTGAGGCCACACAGCAAGGTAACGCCCTATCTTTGCCACACTGACTCTAACATTGTGGAAACCAAATGTCCAAAGATGAGTAGCACCATGAGCTGTCAGACTTCTGACCCAGAGAATGGAAGGACCTACCACCTGAGGCGCAGGAAGCCTGGTGGTATCAGAGAAAGTCAAAATGACCTCCCCACGCAGGCTCTGGAAATTCCCCGAGTACCTGGCTGCCGAGAGACCAGAGAGCCGAGCTTGCCAGGAACAAGAAACTGAGGCCAGAAAGAAGTGGAGACCACCCCACAGGTCCCCGACAGCTGTCCCACTGTCTTGCTGCAGGGTGCGGAGTAGAAGACAAAAGTAGATCTCGGAAACTGGAGGACAATTACACTCCACAAAAACAGCCGGCCACACAGAACCACATATTCTGTAATTCTGTTCAGATGAAATCTGCAGAACAGGCACGTACACAAAGACAGAAGGCACATTAGTGGCTGCAGGGCCAGGGGAAGGGGTGATGGGGATAACTGCCTAATGCTCATGGGGTTTCCTTTAGAGGGGTGTATTCATATGTCCAGACTCTTTAAAAGGTATACATTAAATAAGCACAATTTTTCCATATTGATTATAATTTAAGAAAGTCTTGAAAGATTTTCTTTAATCCTTGAACTAGACAATGGTAAAGGTTCTATGACACCGTGAATGTTAATGCCACTGAATTATATACTTCAAAATGGTTACAATGGTAAATTTTATGTCATATGTATTTTACTACAATTTAAATTAAAAAAAAAAAAAGTAAAACTCCAAAGAACCCTCCAACTCATTCAATCAAGCATGAGCTCAAGACATGGAGCCAGGTCTCAGCCCCTAATGACTCTCAGGCTCAGAACTGGACGTTCCCCTAGGACCCTCCAATGTATAAACTTCATGTTTAGAGAGAGGGTGGAGTAGGCAAGAGCGAAGCAAGAGGGCCCGCGTGGCGGCCAGCAGCCAGCCTGCCGGCCAGGGCACAGCACTCCCCTCCACAGGCCTCCCCAGCTCCACACCCGCAGCCCCCCCGGCCCCGGCCCACCTGGCAGGCTCGCCGGTTACTTTCTTGGGGCTGGGAGCCCAGTGTCCTTGGTCTGCATCATAGAGTCAACAACAATTTATCTAAACCAGGCGAACAAGGCAGCCATAAGTGGCGGAACTCTGACAATATTTAATGACTCGGGGTGGGGACGCTTTGTAGGACGGAGGAAGGCTGGGGAGGAAAGGGACCAGAGAGCAAGCAGAAAACTCCAGGGGAAATTCCGTGGGGGGGAAGATAAAAGCAGGCTGTAAAGCAATTTTGACAGGTTAACAGACAGGTAATATTCCAACGGTGTTTACTTAACCAGGCTAGTGCTCCACGCAGCGCCAAGTCAGCCCCAGCACGGGAGCCTCCGCAGCTAAGGAGTTCGCAGAAACAAAGATCCAGTCAGAGGAAACCAAATCACAGCCAGGCCGAGGCTGGCAGCCCACCAGCCCCTCCCCCGGCTCAGAAGCCACCCGAGATGCTTCTTGGACACCCGTCTGAGAAGATACTTCTCAGGGGCCACCTGAGAACACAGCCTGGCTCTACCAGCTCCACACCTGGGGTACAGCACAGACAGTGGGGCCACAGGCCCCTTCCTGCCCCATACACTTGAAGCAGACCACTTCTGCAACTCCTGGTCCTAGAAAGACATGCTAGCTGGTCCCGGCCACTGCACCAGGGCTGTTGGCTCCAAATATTCTGTCTGCAATGTAAACATCCATCTTCAAAACCCCAATCTACCCACCCAGATCTGAAGCCCCGACCTTCCATCTCCCAGCTGCTGGACCCTGGTTAGGCTCCTTTACCTCCTCTCCAAACCTTGATTTCCTCATCGGCGAGATGGGACAATAACTCCTACAAGGTTAATTAATGTATTACTGATAACTAATTACACATTAATGTAGTTAATAAAACACCAATCACATTTAGTGCATAATCAGGATGAATAAATAAATAATATGGTCAATAGTAGGTACTCAGTACATCTTACATTCCTGCTACAACTGTTCACCATTCACCTGGCAGGTGATCATCTGAACACAGCAGAACTATAGACGTGAAGGTGCTTAAATTTCTAAATATGTGAAAGTTGTTCCATCTCCACTCCTGTTCTCACAGACGGAGAAGAAAATTCTTTATGGGGACCAGTGTCATGCTGGCTGAGGTACCAGGGAGAAGCCCCCAGACACCCCCACTCTCTGAGCCCTTGGCAGCCACACAGAGTAACCCGATCTGGTTCCATGTTCCTGTATTTCTCAGAGAACATAAAAGTGTTCAAAGCCACTGAACCAGCATGCAAAGGGTGCCAAGACTCTGACTTCATTTCCTACAGGGCTCCCTGGCCTCTGTTACAGGACACTATTTTGAGGTTGGATTATATATTTTTAGGTTATTTGGAAAATCATTGTGGCTTTGAATAATAAAAGTCTGAGTGACATCTGTCAGCCCTGATTACCCCAAGTTGGCTAAGCAGCGTTTTCTTTCTTCTTTCATTTTTCAAAGTGCAATGAAGTAAGTGTTACCCACCAAAGGTTTGCAAGAGTCTGCAGGGCTGTGTATTAAACACTCTCTTGAAACTGGCCCCAAAGGCTTGTACCAAAGATCCAGCTACAGGCTGGAGATGCCGTACCGCAGAGCTGAGCTGGGACATGCTGCCAGAGATGCCAGCAAAGAACCACAGGGGCATCTGGTCAACCTCATCTCAAAAACCAAGGGGGAAGCACAGGTCTGAGGAGGTCGAGGCGTGCCTTGCACTCACACATAGACACAGTGAGGCCAGGACAAGAGGCAGGTTCCCCGAGGCTCCATTCGGCACTCTCCAGGTGACACTATGAGAGTCCACCATCTCTTCTGGACCCATGATAGAGAACAGCACATGGATGCAGTTTGTGCCCTGCTATACGAGCCAGGAATCATCTCACAAAGGGCTTCTTCCATCTGAGTCTCTGCTCTCCTGACTTTCAGGATTCAGAAAAGTGTATCTTTTTATTTTGTGTGCGTGCGTGTGTGTGTGTGTACACACACGCATGCACATGCACTTTTGGGGATGGGACCAAGGCATTGTGTATGCCGGGCAATTGCTCTACCGCTGAGCTATGTCTCTAGCCCTTTTTATTTTGAGACAGGATTTTGCTAAGTTGCCCAGGCTGGCCTCAAAATTGTGATCTCCACACCTCAGCTCCTAAGTAGATGACTCAGAAAAGTGCATCTTCTACGACTTCCATCATGTGACTATTGCCTGGTACGGGGCTGGTGGTTTAGAAAACACTGTACTTGTGGCTACTGTGGCTCAGTCCTGAGGGGGAAGTGCCATGTGCTTGATGAACATGGACTTTCTGGATGTAGGCAGTCTCCTCCGCCAGTGCAGGGACGCTGGTTCAAACATCTCCCCAAAGTCGTTTCCTCCACCATCTCCACCCCTGACCCTGAGGATCCACAAGTCGTCGGTGCTCCGGGCAGCAGAACAAAATGTGGCTATGTAGGAAGGTTGTAGCTCAGGCAAATGCACACTGGACACATACACAAAAGGATGAACAGTTGTTAGGGGTCAAACTCAACCCTTTTTTTCTTGCATGGGTTGGCGGCGTCGGGTGGAGGTGGGAGTTAGAAAAAGGTCTGAATTAGGCTCTGGGCATCACAACAATCTCATGGTATGACACCCAAGAATGCTTAGCCACAAAAAATGTGATCAGCATGTATTTAATGTTTGAAACTGTATTCCCTCCTTAAGCTTACTCATAAAGGTGCCTATTTTGATGCCTAGCACAAGGGAGGGCAGTCAGTGACGACTGGATGAAGAGCTGAGTGCATCTGGAATGGAAGCCTTTCAAAGGAAACAATGGGGTGGATAAGCACGAACTGTGTTCTGTAAATCAAGAGACTGGAGATGGACTGGGAATTGCATCCAAACTAACAGGAGCTCCATTTAAAAAGGCTCCAGGCTTTGACCCATTTTTCCAGATAAAAGTTTCTGTAACATACGGAGGGTGGGTTTGTTCTTCACAAGAAACCAAGGAGAAAGCTAGCACTGCTTCTTCCTCTTCCTTAATACTTTTTCCATTCTCTCTCTCCCTCCCTCCCTCCTTCTCTCTTTTTTCTCTCTCTCTTTCTTCCTTCCTTTCTTTCTTCCTTTCTTTCTTCCTTTCTTTCTTCCTTTCTTTCTTTCTTTCCTTTCTTTCTTTCTTCCTTCCTTTCTTTCTTTCCTTTCTTCCTTCCTTTCTTTCTTTCCTTTCTTCCTTCCTTTCTTTCTTTCTTTCTTTCTTCCTTTCTTTCTTTCTTTCTTTCACGGTACTCAAGATTGAACCCAGAGCCTTTGCACTGAACTACATCCCCCAAACTTTTTCATTGTTTGAGACAGGGTCTCACCAAGTCGCTAAATTTCCCAGGCTGGGCTTAAACTTGCAATCCTCCTGCCTCAGCCTCCTAGAATGCTGAAATTACAGGTGTGTACCAGCATGCCTGGCTTCCTTGACAATTTCTCCCCCACACTCTCCTTCTTCTCTGCCTTTGAGACCAGTTTTCCTTATGTTGCCTGGCTGTTCTTGAACCCCAGGGCTCATCCAATCCTCCCATTTCATCCTCTCAAATACCTGGGACTACAGGTATGCATCACTGCACCCCACTTTTATCTTCTTAAAATGGTATTTTAGAGCTGTCAGTCTCTCAAAAACCGTATTTTACCCATCACACCCAAACCTTCAGAGTCTCCTAACTTGGGAGACAATGGGATGATCCCAAATGCCCCGGGTCTAGCCAACAAATGAAGTCTAAACCACGTCACCATTTGTGTCCTTTAAGCCCAGAATAAACAACCCTAACCTCATTTCTCAAACCCGAGTGAAGGTGGCTTGCCAAAAGAAAGGAGTCTGAGACCAGACCTTCTTTCTGTGCAAAGCGTGTTGGAAGGAGGAACCACACATGACTGCATCCTGAAGGAATCCACCCTCTGCCTGCTTCTGTTTCTGCATCTGAAACACTGCAGGGTCCTGGAAGTCACCAGTCAAGACAATAGGTACGTGGTAAGGAGCACATTGGGTGCAAAATTAAGAATACTTTGTGTCTCGGTGCATTGGCATGGCTCTGCTCCACGTGTAGTTAATCCTTACAATGGAATATTACTTAGCCTTAAAAAGGAAAGGAAGTCTCATACGTGCTATAACATGGAAGAACTTGAGGGCATTTCACTAAATGAAAAACTAGTCACAAAGGACAAGTATTGTACAATTCCACTCATATGCAGTCCCTAGAGAAATCAAATTTATAGACAGAAAGTAGAATGGTAGATGCTGGGGTCTGGGGCAAGAGAATGGGGAGTTAGGGTTTAAAGAGGGCAATGTTTCAGTTTTACAAGATAATAATGATTTGTGGATGGATGGTGGTCGACATACTTAATACCTCTGAACTGTATACTTAATAAAGGTTAAATGATATATATGTCATGCATATGTTACCACCACTCAACATAAACCATAAAGTTTTAAACCACCTTCTCCCCGTTGTGGCTAGAAGCAGGAAGGAGACTCCTTCAAAGACCAGACATTGTTTCAAAGTGACACCTCTCTCTCCACGCCTAAGCCCTAAACCCAACAGGAGAGATCAGTGTGAAGAGTACTAAGTGTCCCGTGGGAGCCTCCGCAGCATCTTGAGCCCATTTCCCTGATAGGAGCAAGAATCACTTCTCCAACCAACTGCCAGGTGGCATGGTAGAAAGCAGGAAGCAAAGAGACTCATTAAAATAGCACAGGTTGCAAGACATTCATTGTCTGAAGTCCACAAAGCCAGCACTCCTGGAAGGAGGCAGGGAAGACATGGAAACCCAAGGAAGGCATAAGCAAGGTGAGGCAGAGAAGGATTCCAGTCCTGAGTAACAGGCATGAGCTGCAACAGCCCAGGGCAGGGCCAGGTAGGGTCTCTCTGGCCTTGCCCCTCCTCCTGGGGAGACAGGAGTCTCTCCAGGAAAATATGTATCCTCGACCCCTTTCAGTACAGTCTGCTCTAAGGAAAAGAGCCTATTTCACCAAGGACATAGGATGCAAGGGAAGTCAGCTCTTAAAATGTGGGCTATAAATGTGCTCAAAGGTTGGCTTTGCCCTTAAAGGAAATAAAATTTATGGTTTGATAGATAAGTAGCAAGGAAAAGCCTTAAATGGCAACCTGGACAGATAAAAGTCTACAAATGAACAAGATGTCTAAACATTTCAGCAAAAGAAACTTCCTAGGATCTACTAAGGTATATTTTTAACTCACACAAAACCTAGAAACACCTCCGCAAGAAGAGGTCCCTTCTCTTGTCCTTAGGTGGGCTTGTCTGCTGACCACATGGTTATAAGAGCAATCCTCCTCATCTGGGACATTAACAGTCATGGTTATGGTTTAGATTTGAAATGTCCCCAGAAGTCTCACGTGTCCAGAGGTGGGACTTTGGGAAGGTGACTGGACCACGGGGGTGCTATAGTCATCAACAAGTCAATCCAGGGGTCCCCAGCTCCCAGGCTAAGGAACAGTACTGGGTCACAAAGCAGGAACTAAACAGCAAGCAGAGATTACTCTGTGTTTACAGCTGCTTCCGTTGTCCATATCACCTCCTGAGCTCTGCCTGCTGTCAGATCAGTGGTAGCATTAGATTCTGACAGCAGAGTGAACCCTACTCTGAGCTACATTTCCAAGGGCTCTGGGTTTCTCGCTCCTTTTGAATCATCCTGAAACTACATTCCCCAGTCCACCCCTGTACGTGGGAAAACTGTCTCCTACTCTCCCATAAAACCAGTCCCTGCTGCCAAAAAAGGTTGGGGACCACTCAATCAATCCACTGACAAGTTCACAGCTGAAAGTACTATTAGGAGGTGAGGTCTGTTGGAGGAGGTAGGTCATAAGAGGCATGACATGGAAAGGTATATTCTTGTCCCCTGCCCCTTTCTCTTGTTCTGGCTCTCGGGTTTGTTCTCTGCTTCCTGGCTGCCATGGGTTGAATATCTTTTCTCTTCGAGGGCTTCTACCATGCAATTTCTGGCTTGGAGCCAGCTAGCCATGGACTGAATCCTCTAAAACCATGAGCCAAAATAAACTACTCCTCCTTTAAGCTCTAAGTATCAGGGATTTTGTCACAGCAATGAGAAAGTGACTACCAGCATCACTATACAGTCATTCCTTCCTGGAAGAAGGGAGAGAATTACTGACTGAGAACTGAAATGATGGTGCCTTCCGGGTGGCCAAAAATATTCAAGTCTATCTTGGTTTGGATGGTGGATATGTAGAGGAATACATATATAAAAATTCACCAAGTTGAGCATTTAAGATTTTATTCTTCTAGTGAGCAACACACACACACACACACACACACACACACACACACACACACACTTCTAAATTACCATAGAGGGACTTATGCCCATTTAGAGCCAATGTGTCTATTAACAAGAGACCCACTCAACAATTAATTCACCCAAGCTCTTGCCTCCCTCCTCTGGACCACACTCTTGTCCTCAGAGCTGGCTCCACCAACATGTCACTTGGAGAAAGGAGAGTAATTGCAACTCAGTCCAAGGAGCTTATTTCCTGTTTGGAAGTTTCTGCAACACGGTGCACTGAAAGAAATGGCAAACATAGCTAGAGGTCCTCCCCAGTCAAGTCCTCCAAACTGTACTGAGCCCTGTCATTCACCAGCTTTTATAAAAGGTTCTTTTCCTGTGTTAAAAACAATATGGAACAGATATTCTCTTCTCAACAAGTCAGCCTTTCAGATGCCACAACTAGATGATATTCTAACTGGAGTCACCTCTTATCTAGGCCATGCATTCATTCATTCACCATACAACATTTATCAAGTAACTGCAATACCACAAGTACTTCTTACAGAGTATAATTTTCAGAGTTCCTCACCATCCTGGCTGCCTTCCACCAACTACATTCTTTTTATAATGGTGATGCTCCCATCCAAGAAGGTTCTATCCTCACAATCCAGTCTCCTCCCAAAGGCCCAAGCTCTTGATCTCAACATACTGGGGATTCGGTTTCAGCACATAAATATGAGAGAGACACAAACATTCAGACCACAGCAGTGACCAGCCCGTAGAAAACCTATGAAAAGCGTGAGCAAAGTGAATAGACGCCCCTTCTCCACTGCCATCAATAGCAGCTGACCTTCCTGTTATACAATCAGGAAGATGTTTGCCTGCCCCTTGCCCTTTAGTCCTGCTGGTTTTGCCCCTTTTGCCTGTGGGAAATGTAATGCTCTCCTTAGGATAGCCAGTGTCCCTGCAAAGTCACCCTCATCTTGAGTCACCTGCAGCATGTGTCCGATGCAGATTCCCAGGCTGGGCTCCCAACCCACTGAGTCGGGATCTGGGATGAGGTGAGTACACACCACAGTTGAAAGTGACGTGGCCTGGGAAACGTGGGCAAAGGGGGACAGTGACATGCTGCTTGCCGGGTCAAAGAATGCCAGATCTAACTGGTTTCGCTGACCGCATTTCTAACCTGTGAAGTGCCTCAGCTCCTCCTCCTCCCCACCCTGTCGCCATCTGCATGGACGGCAGTGGGCTTGATGCCTAAGTTGATCGTGATGTTGCAGGCTCAGTGTCCCTGAATTTGGGTTCCTAAAACACTGTCTTTGTGTTCCACTCCATTTCCCCAATGGCCCAGGCTGTCCCTACGGCCACCTCTCATTCTCTGCTCCGGCAGCTCTGTCTGCTCTCCTTGGAGGTTTGCCCATGCTCTCCGTGGCTGGCATTTTCTCAGACAAGTGCTACACGGGTGGAGCAGCTGTCTTAGGTCCCACAGTCCCCAAGATGTCACCTCTCTCAGAGGTTGCAAACAGGAGGAGCTGAAAGGCTCATCTGCTCCCTGTCATCTCCACATGCTGTCCCCGCGCCAACACCCATGGCTCACCCGTGTCACCCTTCTTCCTCTGAAACCTGGTCCAATCCGCACCAGCTACCCCATCAGCTGGTGACCCCTCCCTGCAGGCTTCCTGTGTGACCATCCTAGATTCATGTCGCTTCCTCTCTCTTCTAGCACTACCTGTACCTGGTGACAATCACAATGACCCTCATAACAGCTGATACACACCAGGCGCACGCTAAGTACCAATCACTGTCCCAAGCATTTTATAGCAAAAGCTATTCACTCCTCACAAACATCTGTGCTAATTACTTTTACTCTTCCCATTTTACACATAAGAAAACTAAGGCACAGAGAGGTTAAATAGCTTGCCTAAGGGTACCCAGGTAATGTCTACGTGGTAAACTCCTTGAGAACTCTCTGTGTATGTGTGTTTTGACTTCCCCATGCATCTTCTGTGTTACTTCATTCATCAATGAGCAATTCTTCAGCTTCTCTTTTAGTATATGTCCCCATCAGAAGAACAATGACAATGGATAAATGCAGGTTTTGTGGTATGCAGATCTGAGCCGTCGCCCTGCTGTATTTTAGTCTACACGACCATGACGAGCCGCTCACCTCTGGAGACCTCTCCTCAAATTGGGGATGATCAGGCTGCCCTGATGCTACTCAGGTCACAGAGCGAGCATGGGGCCCTGCGCCAATACTTATGTAACCTCTACACTCCTCAGTCCGCCTACACAGATGCGCACACACAGACACACCCACGTCTTCCAGAATGGCCGCAGAGACCTACAAGTGTCACACATCGGAAAACACATGGGAAACTCAGCAGTGTGTTCAGGGCCTACACCACATCCCCTGAAGCATCACAATCAGGATTCATCCTTAAAGTCAGAGCAAGATAATACTCACTGGGTAAAAAGAAGTCCAGTAACCCTGGAGCTGGGAAGAGGATGTCCTCAGGGCCAACAACCCACCCACTGACCACAGGATAACACAGCACAGAGACCCGGGAATCCAAACACCTCCACCAGCCCCTGCAGGGAGCTGCCTTTCTCCCGGACTCAGTCCCCGAAAGAGACCTGCCTGCCTCATTCACTGCACAAAATAGAAAGTGCAGCCCTTGTGGTTCAGCCTAAGGCATTCATTTGTGGGTTTTATTTATAGTAATGCATATATTTGTGCACATATATGCGCAGCCAGCCAGAAGCAGGAGGTCCAGGTACACACACGCACTCTCACACACACAGAGAAAGTAAGATTTTTTTGTAGGTACCTGCAGCCCAGTTAAAGATAAGTCCATTTACTGTCTCTGAAAGAACCTATTAAATCTTCACTTTTAATACTAAAAGCGCCCTAAAAATAAACATCTAGTCAACTTAATCAACTTTCAATGTCACATGTAATAATGCAGATCCAAGTGGGTTTCTCCCTTTGCTTTCAATTAACCTAAAATTTTGGAAAATGGAGGGGAACTGAATAAGACATCCAGCCTCAAAAACTGGCCCCCAAAGCAGCCTGTGTCTAACAATATAAAACTGTCTCCCTTTGTCCTTACTCTCCCTGCTCTTTAGGAACAACAGAACTGCATTTACTTAGAGACAGGTTAGCCAGTTGTTAAGTCTCCTTGTTCAGAAAACCCCAGAAGGGTGGGACGGGGGCAGAGAAAATATTACTAAAAATATGACTCACTGGTACTGAGGACCAAGAAGCAAGGGAATAGATGGGTCAAGAGAGGGCAGGCTGGATTATTCTTTTGTACTTTAAAATAACACCTCTCCATGATCCAAAAGAAATTCTACAGAGAAAAAACATCAGAGCTGATGATGCTTCAATTAACTATCTTTTAACACATTTTGACTCTCTTTCAGGACATAGGCACTTTATGTTCCCTTCTTCTCACTCCCATCCCTGTCTTCACAAAAGAATCGTAAGTCCTCTTCTTCCCACCCACATGGGCATTTTGTGAAAAGTCCCTTGCTGGGGACATCTGGGGCACATGATAGAAGAACAGAATCTGCAATAATGTTGCAGGTCACAGCCCAGGAGTTACCCAGATGGTGGGAAAATGATTGCTGAGCACAGAGGCCAACTGGAAAACCAGAATGTATCTTCTTGCTGGCAGGGCGAAGGGCAGCCCAGGAAGAGAGCATCCTGTGCATGTTCTCCAGAATACCTGCCTCTGGGGACGAACACAATAGAGACTCAGCATAAGGATGGTCTGACAGGCTGTCTTTTCATGGCGGCACGGGGTGGGAAATTCCTGGGAATTTTGAGAATAAGAGAACTATCCAAGAATTGTCTGGGCTACAGGAAATGTCCGCACCAGCCAACCTGCTGCCCCCCACCCCAGGTGTACCAGCTCAAGGCTGCGTCTGTAACGTCCCAGAGGTGTTTTGATGATAAAACTTGAAAACATTTAAAGGAAGACAATGACTCTATACCTTGGTTAGGCATCTCCTTCCACCGTCCCTTCAGAGAATCATCCACTCTGGCCCTCTCCCAACCTTAGCACCCTCCCAATGCGCACCCCTGCACGCTCTCAGACTGACCCAGTGCCTTCCAAGGGACCATCAGCCCAAACTCTGCCTATGCGAGAGCACAGAAAGGCAGGAAAAGCAGTCACGAAACGGAAGCCCTTCTAACAACAAAGATCCATAATTCCGTGTCTCCAAACCTCAAGCTACAACCGTCCATTCAATCAACACTAAACTACTATCACTCTTGACGTGAAACAGCATATTGGCCCAAATATGTTATACGAATATGTTCAAACTAATACCCTAAGTTTCACAAGAACAATATTTTTTTTGCCAGGTTTTACTTTGATAATCATTATTATAAAGGTCCTCACTTCATCATAACAAAATCTATGCAGGATATGAAATGATAAAAGGAAAATTCCGGCAAGAGGCAAGAGGGAAATGATGTTATTGATAATCAGGAGATGAGGAGCTAACACACAGCACCAAGCTTTGCATTTTACATGCACTATCTTGTGGTCTGGTCTCTACCCACAAAACCTGGGAAGGACGCACAACAAGGCCCTTTTCACAGATGGGGAAATGGAGATTCTGACCAGTAAAATAATTCCAATACCAGCACAGAAAGTAAAAGAAATATGACAGAGACCAGTGAAATAGCCTAAGAAATAAATGACCTACCACACTCAGTAGCTGCAGATGACAAGACTGAGAGGTGTTTAAATGTTGGCAGCGAAAGAAGAGGCCTGTTAAGGATGACCGTGTCTAAACCACTGTGTGGAAAACGGTAACAGGTGCACAGGGCTGGAGAAAATGGAGGCAATTTAGTTTCAGAACTGCTGAGCTCGAGGAGCATGGAACATCCAGGCAGGGACAGCTGCTAGGCATGAAATGGCAGCCACGGGCCTTTCCCCAATTGGCGTGCCAATATGCGGCATGTCATTCACCGAAAGGAATAGGCCTGTAACACCCCAGCATTAACCGTTTCGGGAAGTTTTCCTACCAACTGGTCTGAAAACGAAAGTCGGCTTTTGCTTCTATGAGGGGCTCGGACAAAGCCCTAAAGTCACACCATAACTCTCTGGTCTTCTCATCCAGCATCCCAGGCCACTCTGCTTGACTTCCAAGAGGGCTCTCCAATCCCGCTAGCATCTCTGTCTTCAGCAAGCAGAAAGTCCTGACTGGCGAGGTCCCCACTCCCTCCCGCAGGACATGGCCCACACAGGCCTCTCCTCCCCTTCGTCTGGGGCAAAGTGGCTGATGATAGATCTGCACAGGAGGACAGCAGCCTGGGGGGTGGAGGGCTCAAAGCACCTCTTACTAAATGCCAGTTCTGTCTGAATAATTCTGCATAAACCATCTTCATAAAAGAACCCAAGTACTCCACAAAAATCCACTTTACAACTTGCAACTTGGTTCTGTACAAAAGCTTTCTGCAACACCACCCAGGACCACATAATATATAGTGCCACCGCCCAACAGAAGGAGTCTACTAAAAGGGCCCGGCTGTTAAAGGGCAGCAAACGTCCGTGTGGAATGCCTGGCTGGAACGCACTTCAGCTGCGTTCCGAGTCACAGCGCGTCCCCACCATGTGTAAACAGTGCAGAGGGCACGCCCATGACCAGCTGCTCCCTGGGCCACACCTGGACAGCATCAAGACAGGGCTTCCTGCCTTCTGCACAGCTCTCCTCTCAGAGAAGGGGAAACAGAGCTGGACAGACCCAGCTCGCTCTTTCCTGCCCTTTCCAGCTCCATCCCCACACACAGGTACCATAACACCAACAGCAACGGGCACACAGTCCCCCTGAGCCCCAGCATGTCCTGACACCCAAGTGGCAGGGCCACGCAACAAGCTCTGGACATCAGGCTGCGGATGGTTCTCCTGTTTCCCGACTCAATGTCACAGATCCAGATGTAGGCGACAATAAGAAGGAACCACTATTGGATGAGGAGTTCCTGGATCACAGCCTCCCATGCCTGTGCCTGTACTTCACATATCTTGTGAATGAAGAAGGAATCACTGTTTTAAGCCACTGATGTTCAGGAATGTTTGTTACTGCAGCACAGCTTAACCTACTCTGACAATAACACTCACCACCTAAGACGCCTGAAATATATTTCTTTTTTCATTCTTCGTCTTACTAGGAGAAGACTAAAATCTTCTGGCACAGTATTTGAGGCTCTTCTGAACTTGTCCTTGCCCTAATGTGTCACCAGTGCACACCTACCCTCCAGGGGCAACATGCCTTACACACACCCTTTCACACCTCTCTGCACTTATGCACATGCTGGTCTGCCTCCTCAGGATGCTCTTTTCCTCTCTAGAAACTCTCTGAACCCCACTATCCCTCCACGGCCACTGCCTGTCCCTTACGAAGCCTCCCCACCAGCCATAGACACACTGATTCACACACTCCTCAGTGTCCCTAGAAGTCTGGACTCCTCTCAGCCACTTCCCACGTGTCCCTGTAATGTCACATGCTCTCATAAATCCCTGCTGACCAGTCTGTCTGTCCACGGATGGGGAGTGTCATTGAGAGCACAGATGCACAGGCTAATAGCATGTGCTTAACAAATACTGGTTGAATAAATTAACAAATGAATAAATCTCTCCCATGAAGATGGATAGATAAGAGGTTTTCTTTTATGAAAAACTGCATCAAAACTTGTTCCAGGTGCAGATGTTTGCAAGTGGAAAACCCACATCCCCACTGCAGGGCAGTCTGAGGGGACAGATGCTCGGCCTCCGATTTACTGAAGCCGATTTCTCTGCTGTCCTTTCTGCCCAAGCAAACAACTGCACCCCACACCCCTCCCCCCAGAAAGTCCCAAAGGACACAGAACAAAGTGGGGTGCAGGCCCAACAGGAATCACCCACTCGCAGTGGAGGTCCTAACGCCCAGCAAGTCTCTGTCCATCAGTCCTGCGAGAGGTTCTTCAGGTGCATGGTGACAATCCGTCTGCATGGTGACAATCTCAGACTGAGTCAACAGGCTGGAAGAAGGGTGACCGTGTCTACAACAGTGACAGACAGACTCCAGGGACAAGGACACGGGTGTACACATGACTGTTGCCATGAGGCAAGCAGGCTGTGTCTCAGACACCTTCCTGTCTGGAGAAGCTATTGGGGAAGGAGACCGGAAAGGGACCACACCACACAGCAGTCATATGGTTCCTGAATAACTAGACACCACACAGGTCAGTCACAGCAGACAGCCTCATGCTTCATCACCTCTGTCCCGAGAAACGTCTGGATGACATTAGGAGAAACAAAAGCCAGCCGTGGTAGTGCGCATCTGTAATCCCAGCACTTAGGGAGGCTGATGCAGGAGGATCACAGAAGTTCAAGGCCAGGCTGGGCTACATAGCGAGTCTAAGGCCAGCCTGAACTACACGGCAAGACCCTGTCTCAAAAAACAAATACCCCAGCACCCAAAAAAATAAGCAAGCAAACAAACGCAAGGCCTTGTAAGGCTTCCAGGCAGCCTCGGGACCCTGGCAGTGGACCGTCTGTGCCAAGCCAGCAGAGCATCTTCAGCAGAAGTGGCTCATAAAGGTGAGAGCAAGCCAGTCACTCGGTTTCTTTGAGACCTGCTTGTGCCACCCCCCGCCCCGGGCCCAGGTTTACTCTCCTGGGCCTCAGAATCACACGGAGTGCAGCAGGAAGGGCTCGCTCACTAGCTGGAGAGGCGGGCAGATCAGCATCAGGTCACCACCTCCTCCATCAAAGAGCTCCACCTCAGGCAAGATACTCGACTTACCCAAACGTGCTTCCATTAAAAGCAAAAGGTACCTCCCTTCCAGAACTGTGGGAGGTACAAAAGGTAACTGTACAGAACATCACCAAAACACAGTATGCAGTCAATGGAAATGACTACGGTAACTCCCTCCATCCAAGTTTTGCTTTGTGTGTCTCCAGCTACCCGTGGTCATTGGGCATCAGCATGGCTCCATGACCTCTCTCTGATGTGTCATCACAGCAGCCTAAGGCTACACCACCAGGCTTGTGTCCCTCACCACACTCCATCCTATCGCACAGGTCCTATATCATCACACACTGTCACAGAAGACAGTGAGCACAGGTCAATGAGACAGTCTGACAGAAGGACCACAGTCACATGTTTATTACAGTATATTACATAATTGTTCTATCATATCGCTGCCATTGATCTCTTAGGGTTACTGGTTTATAAATTAAACTTTACCGCAGGCACAGAAAAAAAGCACATATAAAGACTTTGGTACATCCACAATTTGGGGCACCCCCTGGGAGTATCAGAACACATGACTGCGGATAACGGGGTGGGAACAACTGTATTTAAAGGGTGTTCCGAGCTGTGGGTCTAGGGGACAGAGCCTTTCCTGGTTCTCCGTGGAGGGCTGCTCTCAGCTCGGGCTTGTCCCAAATAGCATTCTCAGGAATATCCTGCCCCATCTGCAGACAGGACTCCCCCAGGATGACACAGCCAGGTGATGCTCAGCGATGTCTGGGACAAGTGACCCGGACAAGTGACAGGACACATCTCGCCTGTGAGTATGGAGCCAACACAGCGCACAGCTCAGACCGCCCTAGACAGACAGCAAACGCTGACTTCGCCCAATACACAGCATCAGGCCCCCGGTGCGACCACCACAGAGCTACATCCAGAGCTAAAGTGACAAGGCTGTGTCTCCTGTCCTGGCTGTGAAGGCACAGGCCGGCCACCAGAGTCACGGAAGTTAGAAAGACACTTACAAGGTACGGAGTCACCTGTGATACAGCAGGGAACGTACGGCCCACAGAAGGGGGCCTTCGAGATGACCGCACTGTGGACAGAACGCGGAGGGATCTGGTGGTTCATCACCCCACCTGGGGTCACTTCTGGCTTTCACAGGCTATAACCAGCAACCATCACGGCCGGAGCCCCACTCTTCAACAGCACATGTGCGTGCATGTGTATTAACTCTTTCAAAACCGCACTGTGTCCTCCTGTACTTGGTCATAAAGAGCAGAAAGATGCCTCAGCTCGCAAACCCCAGGAACAAATCCCTTCTGACAAAGTCAGCCAGGCCTAAAAGGAAAACAGCACCAACACAGCGGGTCTGAGGGCTGCAGCCCACAGCTGCCTATCAACCCCCCCCACACAGATACCTGGCCCACAGGAAGTGAACGCCATCGCCATGTCTGCCAAGCAGGTCCCCAGGTGCTTCGCACTGGCCTTGCTCCAGCACCCTCCCACTCACGCAGCCGGCTGAGTCTCTGTCCCACCTTCACCCTGACTGGTGATACTTCAGCTGCAGCTCAATCCGCCCCAGGGTCACCTCGGGCTCCACCCTGCCAAGCCCCTCCCCTCAGCGTCCACTGAGAAGACTTTTTCTTCTTGCAGGAGATTGAGAAACCACAGCAGTGTCCAGGCAGAGGGCACGAGGGTGGGAGACCCCAGAAGTCACGCCAGACCTACCCACACACACACACAGAGGCCCACAAGATGCACACACACGTCCTAGAAAGGAACAGTCTTCATTAGCGTAGACAAGACACGTGGGAGGCCTGTTTACAATTGGGACATTTCATTAATAAATGTCCCATGAGTGGCTTTTGTTCAAAACCCCAAGGTGGCATCGTCCAGCATCTGAGAAGGCAAATCCACCCCATGACTCAAAGAGAAAGATCCCTGCAGGTGTGAACTGAGGTCTTCAGCAACAACTCACACGGATCGCACTGGGACAGATGCAAGCAGCGTGGGGACACGGCAGGAGGAGGCGGGCTGGAGGGTCACTCACACAGCCACACAGCAAGCGCCGATGCCTTAGGCCAGGGTGGCTGGGGCACAGCAGATAACGCCTCTGGGCCTCAGCTCCCCACCATGAAGCTCTAACCATGTCCACGTCTGTGTGGCCGGGGTCTGGGGATGATTGACTAGAATGAGCTACATAAAGCCCTCCACACAGTGTTTGGTTCACTGGGAAGCATTTAATAATTGTTTAGCTTTTTAAAAATTACTACCCAACACACAAAAGTCAATTCAAAATGGATTAAAGGCTTAAATGTAAGAAAAAAATCGAAAGACATCATCCAGGACTTCAATTGATCATCGCATCCACCTTACAGACAGGTGGGTTTCGTTCCATTTCACTGATAAGGAAACCAAACTGCAGAGTGCTGTGTGAGTGCCCCAAAACCGTGAGCCACGTGGGGCAAAGAAAAGTCTGAGGCCTGGTCAGAGCGCGGCAAAGCCACGTCCCGGCCGTGCTGCCGGGCCCCTGGGACACAGCAGACCTCACTGTGCAGGCCATTCCTGTCACGGCTATTTCCTTTGTCCCTCCCTCTCCGCAGTTTCTTTCCAGAGTCTTGAGAAGCCACTCAAGGCCTCCAGTCTTCAGGAGGCAACCAGGCAGTACAGTCAACAATTAGCAGCAACAGAAAAACTAGTAATAAAAGTCAAAGTTTCGTTTTTCCTGGATATAGGTGGCCCACTGCCCTGGGAGAGGCTGAGAAGAGGGAGTCCCATGCCAGCGCCCCCAGCTCCCTGCCAGCTGCTCTAACGGGGGGGGCCCACAAGCTGGCCAAGCACTACATCGGCACAACCGGCTCCTTCAGAGCTGGGCTAGGGGGTCACAGCTGGGGAGGCCACACTGTCCTTGCCCAGAGGGAAGACAGACCCAGGGGAAGCAGGTCACCCCTCCATCCCCCACACTCAGGCCTTCTGCATTTGTCCCAAGGTCCTCCAGAGGGACACCGGCCTGATTCAGTGACCCTGGGGGCCCTGCTTCTCAGTCACCAGACCCAGCGGCCTGGGAAGGCTCTGACCCAACACAGATGCCCAGCTCTAGGAAGCAAGCTCAAAGCTCATGTGATCCTGCTCTGGGCTCCCCGAGAACAGTGGATGTTAAGGGTGCTCCTCACTTGCAGAAGAAAAACTGGAGACTGTGGTCTTCCATTAAGAGCCACCGCCCCCAGTTCTGCCCTCTCTGTAAGCTGCAATCCCCTCGTCCTCTTTCAAATGTCCCAATCATGGCTTCTGGGAGACCATGTGACAGAGGAGCCTGGAGGAGAGCAGTCTGTACACAAAACTGCATAAGCGCCCTGCTTGAACAGGACTTTGTGAAGCCAGCTCGCCAAGGAAAAGCCTCACTGCGTAATCCGCTCAAAAGCAGCCCGCAGAACTGAGTAAATACAGTGACCCCCATCTGGGGGACGAACGAAAACGTACTGTGCAAGTTCATAAAACCTGGAGAGAGATGTTAAAATATAAAAGCCACTTCTAGGTGCAAAATCATGGACGCCTTTTACTTCCTCCTTTGTGTTTCTGCAGTTATTTCACAGACTGGCCTGGGCAGAATGGCTGCGATTGGATACAAAGTTCATCTCTGCCCAGTTTCTTTTCTGCCGTTTTAATTTTCCTCCTTTGCACTCCCTGTTAGCAGGTTTGCATGGGCTTTGTGTTCAAGCACCTTTTCTCCCAGCATAAAGTTTGAAGAGGGATCTTTCGGGGCACAGTCAGAACCACAGGAAAACCTGAAAAGAGTTCAGACCAGTTGCCATTTCTCCCTTCCCTAGCTCACCCAAGTCAAGAGTGCAGATTAAAAACTGCAGTTGTGTGGCCCCCACCCCACTCCCTTGCTTAGGAGCTACAGTACTGGGAAGACCGCAGAGGCATAGTGCAGGCCAATAAACAAATCAAAACAAAAACAAGATAGAAAGGAGCGTGTTTTAAGAATAAAGCCCTTAGGTGGCCAAGATTGCCCGTACTGCCAGGCCAGGGAGGGAAAACAGCAGCAAACTTCATTCTCTGGGGGGCAGCAAGTGGGGAGGCACTGGCTCCGAGCAGCTGCCTGGCGCTGCAGGCAGCACAGCCGCGGGGGCTGCGCCCCACCAGCCGCGCGCCTGGCGGGCGGGCACGGCCAGGCGCCGGGGACGACCACGGCTGCCAGCCCGGCGGCTGGAGGCTAACGCGCTCCGCCCGCCCGCCGCATGGTGGAACCACAGCGCCATCAAGTGGCCTCTCGGTGAACGCCGCGCTGGGGCCGGCCAGGGCGCGGGGAAGAGGTCCAGGGTTCCAGGCCCGACTGCCCTCCGGGGAGAATCCGCCCTGCCAAGCTGTCACTCCAGCAGCCCGCAGGCAGACGCCAGCCATCCGGGCCTGCTGCACCCCTAGGGCTGGCCCGGAACTGGCTGCCCTAAAGGATACTCAGGGCTGCCCGCCCCTTCCACTTTCGCAATCCCGGACCCACCTTTTCTCTTCCAGAAACTTGCTCACTTCTTAAAAGCTTAGTTTCCAAGAAGAGTGGGGCCAAGCATTGGGGACATGCCGCCGGCCTCCGTGCATCCCGCCAGCTGTGCGCCAGGCCGGGCGCAGAAGGACCGTGCCGGGTCCCGCCCACATGTCCCAGGGGCCCACAGCCCCGAACGCAGCCCGGGCCGCAGCACCTGACCTCGCGTGCCTCCCGGGACCGATCTGGTCGCCAGAAACGAATGGTGGAGGCATTCACGGGGAGGATGCCAGCAGAGAAAGCCAGCATGAAGCACGGCACGGGGCTGGGCCTGGTGCCGCAGGAAGGTAACAAGCTTGAGCCCAAACTTCGCAACTTAGTGAGCCCCTGTCTTAAAATACAAAGTAAAAGAGAGCTGGGGGTGTCGCTCGGTGCAAATCCCCGGTACAGCAAGCACACACACAAAAAAAAACAAACGCATGCACTCCCTCATCCACAGCGTGTTCCCAAGCCCCAGCGGGCGCCCGACGCCAGGCCAGCACCGAACCCCATAGTGTTTCTTCCTAGTCCTACATGCCTTTGATAGAATTTCATTTACAAATTTGGCACAGTAGGAAATTAACAATAGTAACCAAAACAGTAAAATTATAATGGTATAATAAAAATTATTTAAAACTTAATGAACTCAACACCTGACCCCGTTTTCCATTTTATATTTTTGGATCACAACTGAGCTCCAGTAACTGAAACCACAGATGGGGTGGGGGGTGATGGCCCTACTAATAAGAATATGATAACAACGGGAAAGTACAGGACAGGTATGGACGCGTGCTGGATGACAGCTCCTCCAGCTGGTGAGGGACACGGCCAAGCCTGAACTGCAGCGCTGGGAGCCACTTCCTTTGCTTAACGCCTCTTCAACCCCTCCTCAGTCCACCCAGCCCCCTCCCAGGAGTGAGTCTAGATTTTATGGCACTGAAGCTTATACCTTTCCCCTGATACTGGGTCTTGAACCCAGGCCCTTCTCACTGAGCTGCATCCCCGGTCCTTCAATTTTTTGAGACAGTGTGTCGCCAAATTACTAAATTGCCCAGGCTGGGCTTGAATTTGGGATCCTCCTCCTGCCTCAGCCTCCCAGAGTGCCAGGATTATAGGAGTGCAGCACATTCCTAGTCAGAGAGGCAGCTTCTTTCAGAAAAGCAGTGACTCTAAAGACACAGCACAGTCCAAGGAATGGGCCCCTGTCACTGGAGGGGTGTGGCCACCTTCTCCCCTCTGCTCTTTAGAACCCCTCTACCCTCTCCAGCTGATTTCCTGAGACATCTGGCATCGCCCCTCCGAACCACTGACTGCTCCCCACCCAGCTTGTCCTTGAAACTGCTTGAACTCGGTTCTCAGTGATACGCCAACTGCCGGCTCAAGAAGCACCCCTGGCCTCCCTCCTGCAGGACTCCAGAGGCCTGGCATCTCCCGCTCCTGGGAATCCTGTCTCCCAGCATCTGGACACTGCACACTCCCAGTGCCTGGCCAGTCTCTCTGTGTTCCTCATCTATCACCTGCTCCTTGGATGTCCAGTAGGCAGCAAAGAGGGCAACCAGAGAGACAGCTGGGCGCAAAGCTCCACCCCCAAGACCATGAAGAACTATGTAATCACCTGCCAATCAGCAGCCTCTCTGACCTCTCTTCTCCCCGATACCACTGACGCTATGCATCAGAAGTTACTAAATAACCAAATAAGACCACCTGCACAGTGTGCTTCCTAAGATTCTTGGCACAGACCAAAACGGCCTGATCACTGGGGTCCCTGCCAGCCTGGGGTCCAGACCTCTCTCTGTCCTGGGCAACTGGATACTGTTTCCATCGCCTGTAAAACTGGATCGTCTGTAGATCCCCCAAGGGACTCAATGTGTTGCAAGCTGCTCTTCCCAGCCCCTCCACACTGCTGCACCCACCCCCCACTTTATTTTACTTTATTTTATTTTTGGGCCCTATTCTATTTGTTCTATTCTGCACCAGAACAAGAAATCCAGGCTTCCTGGTGAATCCAGCCTCCGCTGCATGACACATCTCCCTCCAGTCAGCCAGCCACAGTGGAACTGTCCTCAGCACACAGCCTCCTCTCCTGCTGGGCAAGCTTCCGATCTGGCCCTGAACCCCTGACCAGTCTCCCCTGGGCTGGGGCCCTGCACCAACGCTGCCTTCCCGCCGGGAGGCGAACCCCTCAAACACATCTCAGATCGAGCCATCCCTCTGCTCACAGCCTTGTGATGCCTTTCCTTCTGCATGGGTGCGAAGATCAAATGCAGAGCTCAGACCTCAGACTGGGGGCCCGTTTCACTCCCCAACACCCTCCTGCAGGGCTCTCCGCTTTGGCCCCGCACACACCATTCTCATCCCTTTCTTTGCCAGTCACCTTCAAAGCCCAGTACCAACGCCACCTCCTCTGGGAAGCCCTCCAGAATAGCCCCTCATGGTTCAGGACCTGTGTAGACCCCAAGCAGAGCACCCTTTGAACCTGTCACTCCGTTAGTGTTGATAGCCATCTGCAGGGCTGTGCGGTGAGCACTTCGAGAACGTAGCCATCCCGAAAGGCAGCAAAGTAGCAAAGTACAGTGATGGAAGGGTACGTTCAGGAGCCAGAAACCGGGAGACAAATTCCAGCCCTCCAGGTGCTTTGCCAGCCAGGGGTGGTTTACATTGCCTCTGGGTGTCTGTTCTCGGGATAACGATGGGATTTCCCTCAGGTTGGGGCAATTCAGTGCCCAGTGTGCACTGAGGGAAGTTAAACATGAATCCCGTGAGCTCCTTTAAATGTTCTAGTAGCAACATTAAAAAGCTAAAGAAAAACAGCTGAAATTAAAACAAAGTGGGGTTAACCAGAGACTGAGCCCAGTCCTTCCTGCTGAGTTCCATCCACAGAGTCTCACTAAGTTGCTAAACCGCCCAGGCCGGGCTCTAACTTCTGACCTCCTGCCTCAGCCTCCGGAGCACCAGGAATTACAGGTATGCGCCACCAGGCCTGGCCTGAAATTCATTTTAGTAGTATATTTAATTTAACCCAATAGAACTAACATCTTATCATTTCAACACGCAATCACTATTTTTTACAAGTATTCACGAGCCATTCTGTTACTTTCCGTAGAGGTCTTTGCCACCCAGTGTGCATTTTACACACTCAAGTCTTAGTTCACACTAGCCACATCGGAAGTACTCTCAGGCCACAGGCGCACTGGCCGTGACACTGCACAGCTGTCCTGGGAGACACCAGTGAGCTGGAAACTGGCCCCTAGCTTCCTTCCCAACCCTTTCTGCTCCGGTAATTTCACTCGTGATTCTTTCACTGGAGCAGGCCAAACCCACAGTGAGCTCAGCCGACATAGCCCCGGCCAGGGTTCAAGCATGGACATCATCACCCACTTCCTAACGTGGCCTCTTAGGGACCTGGGCCTCGGGGGCCGCTCTGTGTGAGGATCTTCCCCGTTTCTGGTAAGCAGATGAGCATTTGGTCCCCTCCTGGGTCCCTGCAGAGGTAGTAAGCTGTCATCCCTCATCCAGGGCCTGCATGTCCCTCGGCATGGTGTAAAACGAGATGGAGGAACACAGTCATGGAAAAGCAGCTTTCCACAGAGTTGGCGCCTTCTGTGTGGTAGCCACCCGGAGTTTTCACTTCTCTTGACACACAAAATATTTTTTATAACTCAGCTCAGAGCAAATAGTTCATAGTAGTCTGGTTAATACACTTCGGGCAGTGGTAAAGTATTGACTCTCATAATGTCTCTCTGCCTCTCTGTCTTCCTGGTAGGAGAGGACCAGAAGGTTGGGGACCCCGAGGTTAGCAGGATCTTAACCAACAGAAAATGTGTGCGTCTGCTTGTGCTCTCTTTCCTCCCTACGACAACCCCAAGCTCCACGGGAGTCCTACATGTCAGGCAGAGGCCACAGCCCTATTCTTCAGGCCAACAATCCCAGGGGCCAGCGGGGCTGAATTTGGGTTTCTGCTGAGGACGGCGCCTGCACTCCATGTGGTTTTGCCCACCTCTGCGCACGCCGGTCCCCTAGGCAAAGCCAGCCTCGCCCATCGCGCATCGAATGCAACGCTCCATTCTGATTTCTCCCCACCCCCTGTAAACGCGGGGCACAACACCAAGGACAGCACATTCATCTGTCTCCCAAAGCCCAGGCATCGCTCTGGACGGTAATTAAACACCCATGTTTGCTGGATATAAGGACACGCCCTCTCTCTTCTGACTGCCTTTGTGAGGGTACAGCAAGCCAACACAGAGGACCACGGCATCCTAAGACAGCATTTTTGTTTAATCCTCCCAAGAAATAGGCACTCCTCTTTCTAGGTCCAGGGTGACTTCCACAACATGCCCAAGTTCACTCGGTCAGTACACACTGTTCAAAATACATTTATTGTATGGCATATATTAATTCTCTCATTTAAAACCAAACAGAAAAAAAAAAAAATTTAAAAAAAAAAAAAAAACAAACAAACAGGAGGTGAGCGTTCCATGCAGGCTGGCTGCATGGCAGACACCAAGCAGCGCCAGGCCCCTGCACAGTTCTGGCCCGGGCCAGGGGCTCTGTGGCGTGACCCGACAGGGCCAACAAGGCACCGCGCGGCCTCTGGCACTCTCTGGGTTTCTGTCCTGCCGCTGTCCCCTGCCTCTAGCCTGACCACCACTAAATGCGGCTGGGTGCGCCGGGTGGGAAAGGAAGAGGGGAGGGAGCAGGGGCAGCTCCATGGGTATCCACGGCCAGCAGTCCTGCCGTCCCACACAGGCTGGAATGTGCGAGACCCCAAAGGTGCAGATCCACATCTGCTACACCCTGGCCATGACTCTGGAGACGGTCTTGGGCACCCAGCCTGTCAGTCTTCTCTCCAGGAAGATGGGGACAATGCCCCGTCCACCTTACAAACACTGTTAAATGACAGTAAAGACCCGTGCGCCTGCAGCACACACACAACCTCTGGTCCCACCTCCCCTGGCCGAGGTGACAGTGTGGAAGTTGTGGGCAGGGACTCACCCAAAGGGACACTCAGCAAGGGCAGCACCAGGCCCCTGTGCAGGAGCAGAGGTCCATCCTCCGCTGGTCCTGGGTGACACGCTCAGGTACTGCAAGGGACATCTCAGCTGGCCATAAGCCAATCTAGGCACAGCCACCATGAAGCCTAGATCTCATTTCCCTAAAGGCCCCAGAGAACCCAAATCCAAAAGGGAAGTTAAATAGACACCTCACTGTTACTGGTTTCTAAAACTCTGGAGCTAAAAGAAAGGTTAAAAGACTCTGCATTCAATACCCTGCACACCAAATGGGAATCTCTTTCCCAGCATGAAAGAAATTGCTCCAGGACCAAGCCAAAGAACAATATGCTGTAAAAGGACTCTGCAAGCCCTGCTTATTTGTGAATGTGAAAAAAAAAAAAAAATAACTGAGGAGAAGGGACAAAATTCCCTCGGAGAAGAACTCCAGGTAACGTGTGTAGGTTCTTCCCTTCAGGAAGTGGACCTTCCTCCCTTCCTGCCAAGTCACCTGGTGACTCTTCCAATGAACAGAAGAAGGAAAAGGGAAAAACAGAAATGAAGAGACCAAGGTCACCAGTGATAAGTCACACAGATATCATGAGCCCCACACACATAAACAGTGATGAGACTACTTTGCTACCGGTATTCTTCCCAAATCCCAGCCTGTCTGTGGGTTGGAAAGACCGTCTCCAAAAACACACAATCAGCACTCTCCAAAACTTTCAAGGTCATCAAAAGTCAGAAGAGACACAGAGGGAAACTTCACAGACTAGAAAGAACAAGTGTGATGCGGGGTCTGCCGGACTGGACCCTCACACAGAACAAGGATGCGCACGGCCCTGCACCACCATTAACTTCTAGTTTTGACGAGTGTGCTGCGATGTTGTTAACACGTCGACCGTTAACAAAACTACAGAGATGTTCCTAACGGAAGAGATAAGATGGGAAGTATGTGCCAACTCTCTACACTAACTTGGAAACTTCTGTGCAAATCCAAAGTTATTCTCCAAAGTAGGAAATCAGCAGAAATCCACACGTTTACACCTGGTGTTATACAGTGGGACAAAATCAAAAAGCTGCATACACAGCTACGACAGTGATAGATCTACGGGCTACCACAAAAGGTGGATGGATCTTGTCCCCAAATTTTAGAATTACAGCAACTAGCAGGTGCCAGCCACTTTATTACCTCGAATTCCCAAACCACCACGAACAGCAGCCTCCTTTAAGCAGAAAACTGGCAAAGGGAGACACTGACGAAGTTGCACAGCACTCACATGTGTGCGTGATCCAGCTCTGACCCCAAAGCCCGTGTTCTCCACGTGCCCCATGCTGCCACTCCTGAGACTGGACCCTCAAGGGATAGCCACCTCTTTCCATCCGACTCCGGTGAGAGACTAATCCCTCTGTCACAGGGACCTCACAGTCCCAGACCCTGGGATGGGAAACTCCTTCCAGAGCTGACACACAGAAGGACCACTAGGTGGCAACAGAGCCCCTCCAATGTCAAGGAGAGACCAGCGCACAAGGACAGGGGAGAGTTCCAGTTTGGGCCTAAATCCTCCATATGGCCCAACTTGTAAGCGGGTCAGTGCGTCTGCCTGGGCTAAGATGCTGGTGCTGTGGTTTTGTTGTTGTTTCTGCCCCTCAACAGAATACAATGCCTCTGTGTGAGAGGGCCTGGTGCTGCCGGGGCAACCCCAGAGGACGCCCTAATGAACGCTGCTCCGCTATCTGTCTGGGGTCTGAAGGGAAGGATTAGAGGTTCTACAAAACTGAAGACTTGCTTCTAGGAGGTGTTCTTCCCTCCCAGGTAGCTCCAGAGAACCTGTCCCAGAGGCCGCCTTGCCGCCCAGGGTGGCCCTGAGGCAGCCTGTATCTTGAAGGGCAGACTGGGGAGTCGCTCCAACAAGACCAGGTTTTATCTCCGCTTCTCCTAGAGCTGGTTTTGTTCACGGCCAAGTGCGTGTTTAGGGTCAACTATAGATTAAGACGCCGGAGCCCTGAAGCTACAGAGGCTTTCTGCAGTCCAGCAGAGCATGTCGTGAACGTAGGACAGACTCGGCCGTCTTCTGGAGCCCATCATGTTGGCATGGAGCAGAGCGATGGGACTCCCGGCAGAGGCAAGACATGGGTCACTCGGCTTTCCCATGGAGGCGATGGCCTCTGCCACCTGCACGGAGGAGCTGCCTGCCAGAGGCCTGACAGAACCGAGCATAGCTTCCAACGTGGCGCCAGTCAACTGTCCCCACTACACCCAGCGGATACTGCCTTACTCAGGGCTTCCTGGGCGTCCCCTTGATGGACCTGCTCCCGGGCATCCACATCGCAGGCCTCCTTAGTGGAAGGTGACAGAAAGAACTCTGAGCTTCAGAACTGCCTGTGCAAACATCATCATCTTCGGGGGCATTCTTGGGGAGCCCAGCATCCCAGACATCCGTCGGGAGCAGCAACAGCACACAGACGTTATCTGCACAGAACTGCTAGTCCCAGAAAGCTCCGGACTCCACAACACTCCTAGCAATTGTGCAGGGACAACAGCAGGGTGTTTTGCTTTGCCTGTGGCTTTACCTTATTTTTTCCAACTTTATTTTCACTGCACATACAAATAACATTTTTAAACTGTCTTAAATCTTTTTGACTAACTGAAACATTTTAATAGTTTACCAAAGTCATGTGGCTTTTCTAAAGCAGTGTCTGAATGAGGTAAGAAAAGGCAGAATCAGATTTTCTGTTTTTCAGCCTTGCTTTGGTGGATTTGTAGATGTACTCCGCAATGATACATCTTGGTCACTAGAGGGCACCATAGTCCAAGAGACTGGCTGCACAGGCCAGGTCCCTGGGCTGCCTGCCTTGCAGGAAGCACCAGGCTCAACAAGGCAAAGGACCCTGCAGACCCCAACACCAGCAGAGCCGTAGGATCTGCAGGCGGCAGGCCTCCTCAGCTTCGCATCCCTCCACACCCACCTGTCCACATTCATCTATAAGGAGGTACACCAAACCCACAGCATGCCTTCTCCGTGTCCCGAGTCCCGCCACATGCCAAGTACTGTGAGGACAAGAGATGGTGCTGCTGAACCTGTGACGCTTATCAAACGTTTCCTTCCACACATGCACACATCCTCTCACTGGGACATCCCCAATGCTGGGTGAAGCTGGTTCCCATTCTACAGGTGAGGAAAGTAAGACCCAAGAGAACACAGTGACTTCCATGGCCAGGTGTCTGGACCAGTTAGTGGCAGAGCTGAGAGGTTCAACTGGGCCTGGGGTGGTTTCTGTTTCTGTACAGAACCTCCCAAAAGGCAAACATGACCCTATACTCAGGAATCCTGCCCGGGATAACCCGGAGCTGGGTTGAACCTAGAGCAAACACTGCTGACTGAGCTCTCAGCGAGTCTCTGGCAGGCTGGGCTCCTGCCAGCCACATGGCAAAAAGCGCCCCTCACTGATCTGCACTGCGCTGCCTGCTGCCTCCACCAGCTCTTCTTAAAAATGTTTGCAACTTGTGCAGCTCAGGATCCAGCTACACCTGCTGCTGGGTGAAAGATGCGTTTGCACGTGTGCCTGGGCCTGTGCATACACCTGGGTGTGCACTGTGCTCCCACCTCCAGAGGGGGCGTGGGAGACCTGCCCATCCCTCCCCATACCTTTGTCGGATCACAATGACCAGTCCTCCAACCCTAGCCTCGGCTGGCAGCCCTTGCTCACTACTGAGCACTGTCCCTCCCCAAACTGATGGGGACAAGCATGGCAGAGACAGGCACCTTGCCACAAATCCCCAGGGGCTTGCGTGCAGTCACGGCAGGTAGGGAGGGACCCTTATCAGTGCCCTGTCCCAGGGCTCAGGGGAGCCATGGCCACCCAGCCACCCAGGCACAGATGACATCCAAGCTACCAGGCAGGATCACCCTGCAAAATGACACAATAGAGAGCAGTCACCAGTTTTCCGTAACTACTCCACTTTGGAACAAAAAAAACTTGGTAAAATACTCTTGTTCCAATCTTCTGGGTGTAACCATTTTGCTCTATTGAAAAATTTCTGTCAAAAACAATCTCCCAAAATTATGGCTCCCTGGCAGAGAACAATAATGTCAGCCTTCCCCACATCCACAAGAACGGATCCACTGAAACCCATTTACAACCCAAATGATGTATGTGGAATATAAAGAACTGCATTCTTTGCCCTGAAGAACACAAGAACTCACAATGAAACATGCAGCAGGGTCCATATGTAGAGCTGGATGTGGGAAATCCTTCTGGCAGCTGCCCTCATCCCCATCTTTGCAAGGCACAGAGGGTGCAGGACTTGGTCCCAGGGCTGAGCTCCTGGCAGAGACCTGGGGCCACTCTTCAGCAGCCCTGTGTGAGAGCCAGGGCTTAGTCCTGGGGTGGGGGGTCATAGGAGGCCCCAACCCTGACACTGTGTTGGACAAAGGACGAAGCTCTAAGGACAGACGCGCATGGGCAGGGGATCTACTAGAGGAGCTGCCGCAGCCGCAGGCTGGCTGGCCCCTGGGCCACAGGGCACAGGCAGGCGCCCGTGAAAATGCTGAATGATGTCACAAAGCCAAGCTCCTCAACATATGATGTGTTTGCATTCTGAATAAACCCATCATAAGTTGAGATATCATGAGAGGGAAATGCATTTAACACAGCTAACAAAGGGAACATCCTAGCCCAGCAAAGCTGGAGCTCGATGTCTCCACCAGGCCTACAAGGGAGAATCATGGCACTAGTCTGGGAAAAGGTCTAAACTCAAAACCCCAAGTACAGTTTCTACTGATTCCATATCACTTTTGAGCCAGCATGAGACTGAAAAATCCTAAATCCACGATCCTAACTAAGTCAGGGACCATCTCTACATGACACTCTGAGCCCTGTCCTGAAACAAACTTACTTGCAAAGTCCCCAGGCTGCCTGAATCTCAGGCTTTACTCACTGTGGCAATATTCATACACAAAACCCACCATTTTAACCAGCTGGAAGTGTGCAACGTAGTGGCACAAGCACATTCACAATGTCGTGCAACCATCACACCGTCTGAGTACTGGAACACGGTCATCTCCCAGAAGGAAACCGGACCCGCTCGTCACTGGCCACCTGCCCCACGCTCCAGTCCCAGCCAGCACGCAGCCAGCACGCACCTACGTCCTGCCTCTACCGATCTGCCTCTGCTGGGTACTTTGCATGCACAGAACCAGATACCAGTGGACTGATTCTTCCTTGTAACTCAGTGTCTCCACAGTCCGTGCATGTAATAGCATGTGTCTGTGCCTCAACCCTTTTATGGCTTCATGATACTCCGCTGCATGCTATCTTTCATTTTTTTAATTTCTTCTCCCCTTTCTGGGCAAGACAGCACTAGTTAGGGAAGGCTGAAACTCTATGACTGATGTTACTAGTGCTCAGCCAGGTAAAAGGTATGGGTCTGAAAAAGAGGATACGTAGGTGATCACATTTCTATACCACAGAATGCACTTAAACTAGATCCACAGACAAACACATATTCTCTCTGGCTCAGGCCTACTTTACTCTCTTTCTCATTCGGGGTCCTGGGCAGCAGATGCAGAGTCGGCTCTTAGTCGGCCTCATCCCAGAGGCAGCCACATGAGCCCCTCTCTCCTGGCTTGGCAATAAACGGCCCCCCACCTGGGGCTGTGGCCAACACTGGCTGCTCAGCTTCCGCCCCTTACTCATGAAGAAGAGTGTGGAACTGGGGGAAATCTCAACATGGCGAAGGTAGGGAAAGGAGAAGAGCGTGTTTCCCCAAGAAAGAAGGAAGGGCTAGGAGACAGATGGGTGATGGCACAGAGGGGACAGGTCAGGACAAGACGACCCACACGGAACTCACTCCAAGAAGCAGGGAATCACTTACAAATAATGAGAGATTTGCTTTGGAAGAAGACTATGAGGTTCAGAAGACGGCACAAGGTTATACCCTGTTCCCCACTGACCAATCCTGCAGGCATCCACTGCTGCCCCACTAAGCACACCTGGCTGGACACACCTGGCTGAGAGGGCTGGGAAGGTATAGTACATTTCCTCCCCTCTCCCAGCCTCACCAGTGTCTCAAGGAACCAGTGAAGGGTTGGGACCCCCCAATCCAAGACTCGAGTCTGTTAGGTGTCCCTAATTACTTAAAAACTGTAAAGGCACAAGCATCTAAAACTATATACTGTGGTCTGTGGAAAAGAAAAAAGCACGGAAACCCAAAGCCAAGCATTGGGGGCTGGCTAAGAGAACTGCTCCACAGCCTCACTGGGGCTCAAGTACTCTTAAAGGTCATGAGCAAGGTGGGCCGGGACACAGGAAAGGCCTGAGGGACCGAAGAGGAAGAAGGCACATACATAGCATCAGCCTGATGGTTCGAGCAGAGCAACATGATATGACAGGCAGTCCAAGGCTTCAAGGGGACACTGGCTGCATTCCACCTTTAGGCCACTGTCAGCTTTCCCGCCCTCCAGACACTGTTTTAATATCAAGGCTATCATGAGAAAAACACCAATAGCCTCGGCATTATACTCACGATTTGCTCTTCTTCCTGACACTTCCCTTCCCCTCTCCTTTCACAGAAGTAATTCCTTAGAAGAGCTCTTCTGGGATAGAGTGAGGCTGCCCACCACACATGTCCGTGTGCACCCACACATGTGAACCACACATGTGCACACACTCCACAGTCCACTTAGGGACTCTCAAGCCAGGCGACTGGTGCCTCCGGAGACCAGGCCACCACCACAAGGAAGACAGTGTTGCTTTTCTCTTTCGAGGGGTTTCTGCTTAACACTCCAACCTCCTGAGCCTGTGCAGGGTGAGGAGAGGGACTTCAGCGCCTGCCTGGAAGGAATCCCAGTGCAGACTGCTCAATGCTGTGTGACCCCGCTGTGCCCAGAGTCCTTCCAGCATGGGGAAGACAGAGGAGCGTGTCCCCAGGGACTCTGAGGAAGCCTACAGATGCAGGTTTCTCCTTTGAGCATCTCCCAAAACTTCTGCACTTGAACCTGAACCTGGGAAACCACTTAGTGGAACAAAGTGTCCTCAAGTTACAGCTGTGTGCCAGGAAGGTCCAGGGACAAAACTGAAGAGTCTTCAAGACTTCAGGACATGGGGCTTGGGAGTGAGAAAGACGAGGACTAGGAAGCCAGGATGCGCCTGCACAGGCCCAGGTCCATGCCTGGACACTGTTTCCTGGCCAAGCCTCACTACCACCTTGTCAGAGTACGCCCAGCCCGGCCACCCACCTGCTGCCGAGCCACACTCCCCACACCGCTGCCTGGCACAGCTCCACCCTGCTACATAACAGCCCACTGCGCCAGAATGGTAAAGAGCTGGGAGAAGAGTTACGGAGTGTCAGCCAAACAGAAGGCTAAACTAAATCAATACTCCTCAACAGTTATATTAAGCAAATTATAATATCCATTTCCCTGTGCCGGCATTAACAAAAGACACAGAAATGGAGGTGCAAGAATGTGGGAAAAAATCAAAAGATTAAGGGAAAAGTGAGAATCCAGACATGTGCCTTAAGATGACAACTCTGCAAAACCCAGAATCAAGGCAGGACTAAGAGAGATCACCAAGTCAAATACTGCTTGTTTTCTCTTACATAAGAAACCTAAAATACAAATAAATGAATACAATAAAGGAGAAAGGATACAAAGCTAGAAGATATGCTCTTGGAAATGGGGAATGAAATCAGGGGAAGGAAGGAAGAAAAAGAGAAGGGGTTAAAGAGATTGGAAATGACCAAGATATGTTACAGGAACATACCAATTTCCCCAAGTAAGTATTACTACTCTGTATCACTAACACGTGCTTAAGAAGAGAGCGATCCTTGGATGAGTATGTAAATGCAGGACCGAGGGGAGCAAGTCCAGTAAGATGTAAAGATGTTCTAAATGACAAACGTGATTTCAATAGTAACAGACAGTCCCCACAGCACTTCTAGATCTCAGCGGAAAATCAGACCCTCCAGGTCAGGAATCCAGCCTGCTTAACCAGAGCCCCATCCTCAAATTGAACCAGAATTGAAACTAGCATTTGCCACCATCTTCTACCTTGCTCTGCCTGCAGGCTGGTACAGGCCATGGCCCCTGCAGCCTCCCGACCTCCAGGTGAGTGATCTGTTGGCTGCTTACCTTGGAAGAGACCTTCCCACCCTTTCTGTGGCTCCTGACCACCCCAGCAACCCCACACATTATTCCACCCAGGCCTACCCTCTAGGCTGGCCATTCCCAGCACCCCCAAGTCTATGCATTCTGTCCTTATATGCCCCTTAGATGGCTCGTCCCACATGTCTGCTCCCAACCCCTAGCTTGGGCCCTTGGAGGTCTGGGGCTGTGTCTACTTCACTGCCAAACATTCCATACGCATTTCCTGAAGGCATAAATGGCCCCTCCATCCGCTCCCCCGGACTGGGGCTGGGATAGCCAGTAGGAAAGGTCCTGGAATAAGTGAATGGGTTTCTCAATTTTTGTATACAACAGCTTTGAAAATCAGCTGGAAAAAGAGAAATCAGCCACACCATGGGAAGACTAGGGAGGAGAGGGAAACTGCCAAGACTCCCCCAGACCTTCTTTGGGGTGGCAGGAACAGTGTGACAGGATAGTCAAGTCCTTCCTTGTTGAGAGGAGGGCTGAACACAGTTCCAATCTTCCATTTACTTTAACTGCCAGGAAACAGCCCTGCTCCATCCGTCATTCAGATTTAATTAAACCACAAGGCCCAGAAAGAGGAAGCCAAGTCCTTAAATTGGTTGGCAAGGTGGGAAGCAAGGTCAGGAAGCATGGACAGGAAGTGCTGAAGAAAGGACACTGCTCAGACCCCTGAGCACAGCACCCACCCTCCCAAGCTCCCCCACAGCCTCATTCACCCTTCACTGCCAAGACTTCAGCACATGTTCCATGAAGAGTCAGCGAGGGCCCTTTCTTCACCCAGCAAAGGGAGCCGGATCCAGAATTCCATTTATAGGAAATGCCCTGAAAGGGCAAATTTGCAGAGATAGAAGCAGATCAGTGGCTGCCTAATGTGGGCAACAGGAGTGGAGATGAACCACAAACAGGAAGGAGGAAATTTTCTGCTTGATGGAAATGTTTTAAAATGTTTTATGGCAATGACTGCAAAACTCTACAAATTAATTATAATTTGCAGTGTTGTACTTTTACGATAGATGGGTTTACACTATGTAAAGTATGCATAAATAAAGCTGCTTTTTTTTAAAAAAAAAAAAAAAAAAGAAGGAGCGGGGTTGGTGGCAGGTAGGCAGACCAATGGGAAAAGAATCATCACTCAAGCCTGTCATGGTTCCCCGGGGGCTTTACCAAGAATTTCTGCTCTCCCTCCTGCTCCACAGACAGCCAGTGGGCAGGATCAAGTGTGGACTTCGAGGCCAGACAGAGCCCCAGAGCAGCTGTCTGACTGGGTACGTTCCGTTTCCTAAGCCCCAGCCCCAGCTACCTCACCTGCAGAATGATGCTAGAACATACAATAAACACAGGTGCCTTTAAAATTCAAAATTATTTTAAATAATAAGCATGATTTTAATAGCAGACAGATGATCCCCAGGCCACCTCCAAGAGATGGCAGCAAAGAAAACTGCTGATCATCTATATCTGACCCAAAGTGCTCACCTCTAATCAACGTGGAAGCATCCCCCACAGTCTTCCCCCCACCTGTGAAAAACATCAGACTGCAGCATACCGCAGCCACTCAGAGTCACCTTACTCCTGTCCTGTCCTTCCGCCAAGCAGAGACTTCTGCAGGTGCCTGGCACTATCCCCAGTCCTTTAGGAACTACTAAAGTAACAGGAAATGCTCCCACACCATCATCATTTTCAAATTTACAGCCTTGCTGACACCCTTAAAAAGCAGTTGGAGGCACCTGAACAACTGGTCCCCTGGAGCCCTTCTTGGAGAGCCACACGGGCAGACGAGAGTATCAAGGAAGAAGGCAACACTTGCCAGTCCAAAGGCCTGGTCTACCATCCCGGCTGTCTCCAGCTGTGATGCTGGACAGGTATTTGGCATCTGGGACCACACTGAGAATGAAAGCAGGGGTCCTTCCTGATGGCCAGCTGAGGAGGAATGGGATCCCACACACGAAGACGAGCACCAGCCGGGCAGCAGGGAGGAGCTCAGGAGCCATTAGCTGCCCGCCACAGGAGCCGCAGGAAGAGTCACACTCAGGGACGCCCTGCACAAATGCACCAATGCAGAAACAAAGCCGAATGTGGAGCGACCGTGAAGGGACAAGCTCAGCAGAACAGCGTTGTCTCGGTCTCAACTCCTGCTGCCCTCACTCCCTCCTCAGTTCAGGGTCCTCAGCACCAACAAGGAAGGAAGCCCCTGCTAAGCAGCATGGACCCAAAATGGTTTATAGGGAAATGAGGGCCGCTTCCCCCAGGGGAGGAACAGGTTTCACCAGCCATCTGTTTTCAGCCAAGTGGCTACCCTCGTGAGCCTGATGCAGAAGACAAATTCTGGGGTCAACATCAATGAAAAATGAAAGACTAAAGGGGAAAAGGGGAAATCGCAGGTGCCCACAGCGCACAGCCTGGGAGGAGGCGCTGGCAGGCAGCCAGAGTCAACAGGGCCAGCTCGGACCCTGAGCTGTGCCATGCTCATGAGAGAGGCAGGGGGAAGCAGACAGAGCACACCCCCCAGGGAGGAAAGGGGCGCTGTCCTGCTCCCCACCCTAGGAGAACCTGCTGCCTCCTCCGGGCTCTCCCTCCTATGCCAAAAATCCACAGTAGACAAGTCAAATATTCTGTCCCTGGTAGCAGCACCACACCGTCTCACTTGGGGACAAGCCCCAGCCTTTAGAGTTGACAACTCCATGCTGGCAAGCAGGCGACCTTGAGGCATGTCATCTGACTTGTGTCACCTGCAGGCTCTGATGCTATAAAGCGAGGATCAAGGACGCCTAACCTCAGAGGGCAATCAGGAAGCCTGATGTGACATGGGATGCCTGGCATAGAACAGCCACCATGTTTGTGGGCAGCATTACTGCCCAGCACTTGGGCTTGGAGCACTGCCTCTAGAGCACAGGGCTGGGCTTCGGGGCATCACTTAACAGGTGCATGATCCGCAGCAGGTCACCTGTCCTCTCTGTGCCTCAGTTTCCCCAGGTAGAGAACAGAGATAATAAGAATGCCTACCTCCCAGGTCCCCGTAATATGAGTGCCATTGTGTGTGCACATGTGACTGAGCACCTGTACATGTTCGTGCGCATGTGTACAGGTGCATGGATATTCGGATGAAGCCTGGAACACAAAGTGTGATACTGTGTGGGCAACTGCTACAATTAACTACTTCCATCAGACACTATTACAGATAGCCACAGCAACCTCGACAGTCCAGAACTGATTTCTTAGAATGTCAGAGGCAGCACAGGGGGACTAGCGAGGTCCCTGGGCTGTCCCACTGTGGTCCTGCCTGAGACCATCAGAGCAGAGGGCCACACCCCACAAGGACTGCCCAGCTGGGCTCCTCACAGCAGATGGCAGCAGCCCGCGGCTGCTCTTGAAGCATATTAGGGCTGCCAGGCAAGTTGCTGAAGGGCTGGTGTTAGAGCGTCCGGCTCTCCACTTCCTCACATGAGATCTCTATCAGCGTCCTTCTGCGCTGGTCCCACAGGCTGCCACCAGCTCTGGGACATCTCTGTCCTGCACCAGCTCATCCAGGGATACTGAGCAGCAAGCAAAACCAGAGCCACGAGGGCCCCAAATCACAGCTAATCTTCCTTAGCTCCCAAAGGGACTCCTCTTCACCCCTCAAGGAACAGAAAGGACAAAGAAGAGGTGCCACCAAGCCTGTCCCTGATCGGCCACATCAGACTCTTCCATCAAGCTAGGTGTCCTGGTCATCTCGAGCCCCTCCGAGGGGCCCACGCGCCCAGAATAGAGGCAGTAATTCTCCCTGCACCAGAGTCCGCCTCGCCTGCCTGCCCCCACTCCCTACCCTGACCTCCCTAAACAAAGGTGCTTTTCTCCCCACTCCTCAGGGTCACCACATTTTCGTCAGACCTGTGCTTGTTTTCTTTCTGCTTGGGCCCATCTTGGCTTGCCTCCCCAGGCACCACCGTCCCCAGGAGACAAACCCTGTATTGTTTTCATAGACCTAATAAATGACATCGCTCCCCCACCTCCTGCCACTAACGCCCTGGCCCTCTCAGCCTTTCCTGTCTGAAATCTCCCTTGTGCTAAATGTCCCCCTCCCCCGACTAAAGAACCAGAGTCTTTATATCGAGGGTGGGGGAGAGGGGAGAAGTGGAAGGAGAGGAAGAGAGAGGCTCCTACTTGTGCCAAAGATGCCACCCCCATGTGCTCAGATGGAGACTGCATGCAGAGAAAGGCAGTGCCTGTGGCCAACGCAACCCAGCCCCCTCCTCTGGCTCCCCGGCAAGCAGTAATTAACAGCACCAATGATAAAACAGAAGGGTGTGTGGTAAGCGTTCCAAAACATATCTTTCATCAACAAAAAGGCTCCTCCCCACCTCCTGAAAATGATGAAGAGACAGAGAAGGCATAGAGCCACGCGCAGACTGATGGTCCTCCCACACCAGACCTGCTCTGGGCAGGGACCATCCTCCAGAAGGGCTTGCACTCCTGGGCACCAGCACTCAGGAATAAGCAGCCAAAATAAGAGATGTGTGTCATTCTGCCAAACACAGACTGGCACAGGGACCTTTCTGGCCTTGAGGGGCTCGTGAGTCCTCAGAAGAATGCCCAGAACCTCCAGCTTCAGAAGGGAGAGAAGCAGCCCACAGGAAACTCCAGCCCCTGGACCTCCGCAACCAACCACTCCAAGCCCTGAGCCTGCTTTCAGCCCTGCTCACTCACCAAGCACCTACAGGGGCTGAGGCAAAGTCGCACACCCCTAACATTGTCACCTCGGATCCGACCTGCCCTGCCCACCCTCCTTAAGGTTGCATGGTGCAGGGGGCCTCTTGTGTCCCCAGCGCCACCGCTGCAGAAGTCCCATGGGGTCAGAATGACTCACGAGCCAGGGCAGGAGGGACCTGAGCGACAAGGAGACATGTCTGAAGAGCCAGAAGATGAATGAGTCTACGTGCCTCTCAAACACATCTGTAAAGCTTTTTCACTTCCCAGAGCATGTGACTGCTTAATCTTCTAAAGCTGGACATCACTCACTGCAGGTATGTTGGCTAGGAAATATATAGAAAGGAGAAAATCAAAATAACTTCTGTGATCACCTAGCTGGGAAATAACAAAAGCTATGACTGAGACTGAGATCCTTCAACAGGGTCCAATGCAGGTCTCGGCCTTCTCCTATATGTGTCCAGTCTATGTTGACGAAACTGAAACCCCTACATAACACAGCGGTGGTCCCTCAACACCCACCTGCCCAAGGTGAAGGTGTCTCAGGATGGAAAAGGTAAGGAAGTGACCAGGGCACATCTGGAGAAGCAGCCACCCAGCAGGAGTGACTGAGACAGGGAGGGAGGGTGGGGAGGTCCCAACCTATCCAATCCCCTCCTGTTACTGGGCTCCATCTGGAGGACACTGTTCATTCTAATGCCAACGTCCCATGAGGACCATTCTCCAGCCCATAGTTGGCAGGGGCCTCAGCACAGAAATACTCATTTTCTAGGTCCAATCCTAGAAAACACCATGGATGCCACGATTCATCCTCCATGTCCAAGATGGGCTGCTGCTGTTTCTCCAAGTCTAGTCTTCACCCTCTTTCAGTATCTCCAGCTCTATCACCACAGCCCAAGCCAAGAATTCTGGCCCCTCTGCTCTGCTCCTCCCTCCCTGGCTTACTCCCATATGTGGCCCCACAGGTACCAACCAGTCCACATAACTGGGGCATGGAGCTCGGCTTCCTTTTCACATTGACTGCTTTTAGCTACGTCTTGAACGCCCAAACCACCTCCTCTTACATCTCTTCTTCTGCACCCAGACACCTGCACCAGGAGGGGAACACTGCGCCTTCTGAGACCAGGCCCTACCTCCTGCAGGCCAGGAGTCTGCAGAGCCTACGGCCTTCTGCCCCCTGCCTGAGGTGAGGTTCCCACTGGATCTCTCCTCCGCCCCGCCCTGCAGTTGAAGATGACCCTGGTCCAGGGGTGGTCCGGGTTCCCACTCCAGGCAGCCCTGCAGGAAGGGTCTCAGTGCTACAGTGGGACTGGGTGGGTTCAGGCAGACAAGGAGGACCCTAGGGTCCTTCTGCCCACACAGTGTAGCCCTGGCCACCATAGTAGCTATCCTTTGTAAACGAGGACTCTAAACTTGGCCATAAAGTCCACCTGGAAAGACCCTTATCATCTACCTGACTCTGCACCAGACCTGCCTCCTCTGGGGATGGGGCAGAAACGCAGAAGCCCTTCCCTCTCTAGCACCCTGCTCCACACATTCACATCAACCCTCCTCCTGGGAGGAGAGGGCAGAGCAGGGGCTTGGGGCAGGGGAGGGTGCTCTGTCCAGGACACTGTCAGGGAAGGGTCCTGTGTGATCACGGCTCGGTCCAGCTTGTTTGCTGAAGCAGCCAGGCAGCTCCTGAACTTAAGTGGCCAATGCCCGGCCAGTGCCGCGTGAAGAGGCCAGAGGCAGGCAGAAGGGCAACAGACACAACCAAACTCCAAACCAGCTGCCAGAAGGCGTAAGCCTAGCAGTATCCCCTGTCTTGCTGTGATCTCTGCCCTCAGTCCCCACCCCACCCCCACCCCTTACAGCTTCCTTGGGCTCCTGGCTAGGCCAGGCCTCCAGCTCGGCAGCAGAGACCCTGGAACCAGACACAGCAGAGCTAGAACTTCAAGTATTGCTGACACTCACATGAGCAAGTCACTTTCCCTCTGAGTCTTGCATTGCTGGTCTGTAAGATAAGACTACGTCATAAAAGAAATCATAAGATTAAGATGCTGATACAAACCACAGTGCTTAGTAGGTGTTCAACAAACATTTATCTGACACTCTTCTCTCACAAATGACCAGTTTTACATAACTGAGTGAAACCTCTAGTATGGTCAAGACTACTCCAGATGGTTAGGGCTACACATGCAACATGCCCCTACATCCCAGATGGGGAGAGCATTAACGTGTGCATGCTTGCACGCATGCACACGCGCGCACGCATGCACACACACACACACACACACACACAGAGCCAAATTTATCCCATGATGCTGAGCTGCCCAGAGTCCCTGAGACCACGAATCTTCTAAAACACACACAGCTGGAGCCTGGTCCACTGAATTGCTAAGTTTTCTCTACCCAAATGATAGGAAGAAAAAAAAAAAACCAGCTGGGATTTCTCCCTGGCAAACCTCAACCAACTTGCCCAAGAGCTTCTCAGCCACCTAGAGAGGAGGGAGGAGGGAATTAAGGATCACTTACCTGATTGGAGCCTCGCAATCAACCGCCCAAGCCAAGATTTCCCTTAAAACTCAAATGATAAGATAATAGCCCATAATGCTCTCGCACATCAATGCCAACACAGACCCCCTTCATCTGTTTGCTCAGACCCCTGCTCTCCAGCACAAAGTCTTTATTGGTCTCCCTGCAGGGGTGAAAATAAAGGGGGTTTTGTCCTCCTCCTATCCCACCCCTCCCCAGTGGGGCCGAGTGAGTTTATCTGACACTGCAGCAGTCTTTGTAAACTGAGTGTCCCAGGATAAACGTTCCCTTAAGAGTCCCTTGGCCTGGGACAGAGGGACCCTCTCCAGAGGAGAATGGTGAGCTTGTTCCGATGGTCTTTTAATAGGGGGGGCGGGGTGTCCCCAGGACAGGGCCTCCAGCGCACTTACAGAAGGGTCTCTGTCCGGGGCTACAATGGAGGGAATTCTTAAAGACACGGATGCTGAAAAGGAGAAGGAATTTTTTTTCCGTAAGGGGAGGGGAGGGAGGTTAGGGCGGGAAGGAGGAGGGGGAGCACAGGACTTCTCATTCCCAGAACAATCCGGGCTGTAACAAGGCATCACTGTGCCTCGCGAGCAACTGAGTGGCGGCCCATGGGCAGCCCCACAGAGCTGAATTCTCTTTGCATCCTGCTCACCGCCAGCGTGTGCTCCAGAGCGTCTGCCTGCTTCCAAATCCAGGATGTGAACCTAGCAGCACCCACACTCTAAAAAGAACCTCATTCTTCCCTAAAGGGGGGCCTCTGACCGATGCTCTAAAGGCAGTTTGAGTCCCAAGCTCCCTTGGGAAGGGCTAAGCAGAGTCTCCCCTCACAAAACCTGGAAGTAAGGCTCCACACACTCCCAAACCTCAGGGGAAAGGGCCACTTAGGCTTCTGATTTGCCCATTTTATTTTATTTTATTTATTTTGTGTGTGGGGGGGGGGTTTATTGTTGTTGTTTGTTTTAGTTTTTTTTTTTCCAACTTTTTTTTTTAACCAAGAACATGTATTGGTACAATGTACATATAATGGTTACATTCATCACATTTATTTTGTACCTGTACATGATGCATCTTGGTTCTCCCCCCCTTCCCCACCCCTCCCCTCTATTCCCTTCATCCCTATTTACAGCAGGTTCATTCACATTTCTCCATGAATTCCCTTTCCTTTTTCTATCCCTCTTTTCCCCTCCCGCTTCTCCCCTCTTCCCTCCAATGCTCCTCTCCTTTGAATATTATCTTCCTTTTATATTATATCTATTACACCTGTTCGTCCTTTTTTACATCCATGGTTTCTGATTTGCCCATGTTAGTACAAGGTCATCATCACAAAAAAAAAAAAATCCCAGACTACCACAACCAATGTTTTAGAAAGATCACCTAGAAAGACTTTCTATTTTTAATTTGTGTTTGACCAACTACGGAACTTCTCTGAGAAGTTGAGGGTGCTACTGAAAACAGAAAGTAGTGCAACCAGCAGGAACAACCCAGCGTTTCTCCTTCCCCACCTCACTCCTCCTGGCCATGTGCAGGGCACAGCGAGGGAAACAAGAAGACCCTCTATGCTAAAATTAACAGAGGGACCACCTTGTTCCAAGGTGTATGAAAGGGAAACTGAGGCTCCAAGGGATAGCGTGATGTGTCCAAAGCCATAAGGCAAATTACAAGGCTCTGAGGAGGAAAAAAATAAGATTCTGTGGATAAAAAATCAGGCGCAGGGCATAGAGGAGTACAATTCCCAAGAGCACTTGAAGCAAAGACCAATAACACCCTCAGAAAGCAGGAGAGGTAACCGCTTTTGCCATGGAATGGGTCCGGCTTTCCGAGTCAGAGCCCACTGACCCGGCCGCCAGTGTAACCACAGCCACACACCAGCCAAAGGGCAGAGCAGTGTGGCCATCCACCTGCCAGGTCTCCGTGTTTATATTAAGGCTTTACTGGGGATTGGGCCAGCTGCTATGAAACCGGAGAATGCACAATTACGATTAGGTTGAAGAAAGAAGATCCATACATATGAAACAATCATGGCAGCATATACTACTACAGATTGTCAGAATATCACAAGTTCAAGGAAGAGAAATACTAGGTAAAAAGGAAAACTTTGCAAAAATATAGTTAGTATCCAATCAACTCACTGGCGAGTTTAGTCAAATATAACGTGGTCCTCTGCTGCGCAAGAATATTGGATTCTCCGTCACCTCTAAGGCTGAGTAGCATTGACTGAGAACTGGGAAAGGAAGGAAAGGAGAGGAGGAGGATGTGACCCAGGAAGAAAGGGGAAAATATCAAGACACAGGGAAAAACAGGCTGAGACAAGCTCCTTTCAGATCCCAGGGTGGGAGAGCCGGAGGGCCCCACCTTGCTCCTCTTGCACACCCAATTCCTGCCCGCCCATCAAGCCGACAGAGTCCTGGGCTGGCGGTTCATCAAATTTGCCTTACACATCAAAGTGTGCACAACATCTTCACATAAGTCATCTCGCTGAAGCCAAAGGCAACCACAGCCCAAATTCTATACTAAAAAAAAAAAAAAAAAAAAAAAAAAAAAAAAAAAAAAAAAGCCAAAAGAGAATTGGACCTCCTGACTGGAAAAAGGAAACTTTCTTCCTCGATTCAATCCGGCAACATAAGACAAAGATGCAATTAAAGGCCAAGCTGACACAGCCACTGAGCCAGTTTTTTAGGACTGCAGAGGGTCAAAAGGGAAAAGAAAAAAAAAGAAAAAAAAAGAGAAAAGAAAAATAGGTGGAAGGTTCACCACTCTTCTGGTCCCATCAGCTGAAAGGTTCTTTGTGCAGAAGATACAGCCCGTGGTACCTGCGGAGGCATAGCTCACAGGGGCCAAGGATGCCTCACAGGGCCCATCCTACCCAAAGGTGCTGCTGTCCAACATGGGGCAGCTCCCCCCAAATCCAGACACAGCATCAGATGAGTGAGCCCACCAGTAGGTCTGCCCTGAAAGCTCGATTTGAACTTAAAGTCAAGGAGTAAGGAGTAGCACAGGCACAGAACTCCTGGTCAACTGAGAATGAGAATCCCTAACACAGCACTTGCATTGAACACCATGAGGATGGAGGCAGTCGGCTTCGCAGTCCCACTGATGTGTGTTCACGAAACTTCACAAGCCTCCTTTATGGAGGATGCCAGGACAGTCCTCTTGCCCTAGAATCATGACTCTAAATGCCAATGATCGCAGATGTAAAATGTGACAGGAATTCAACTAAGAGAGCTCTGGCTTCAGGAACCTTCCTAGGAAGATGCATATTTTGGGAATGTGCCTCTCAAAAGAGAAAAGTCAGGACAGCAGTGTGGGGAAATGTGTGGGTTTTGAAGACAGCTCTGCATCTACACCTGAATTTGGACTCCGCCTCTTACGGATGGGAAATTATTTGCAATCACTGATAGCACTCCAAACTAGACTTCGCATCTCTAGAGAGGAACATGAGGGGAATAAACAGAAGAGGTAGAACTGGGGGGAAAGCCTTGAACCAAAGAAGCCATTAATGAGTTTCTCATGGGTAAGATTCCAGTAAATGAGCATTTTAATTAGTTTTGGTACTAAGTAACACTGACTACATCATCTCATCCGCAGGACCAAGGAAAGTCAGTTTCTAACTCCAATCCTAAAAGGTCCAGTTCTGGCCTTGCCACTGACCAGCTGGGTGACTTTGCAAAAGTAACAAAATCTCCAAGAACCTCAGCTTCCTCATCTGGAAAATGGGGGCCATACCAGCCACAGGGGCCAGTAATCTTTCTGAAACATCTTCCCCCCTTTAATGCATGAAGATCACCCCTTCTCCTTTTGCCTCCTCACTAAAAAGGCTATTTCTACTCAAGCTGAGGCAGAAACCATCCAACACCATGATGATGAGACTTTTGTCCCCAGTGACGGCAAAGGCGGACAGCTGGCAGCACCTGCCAGAGCACCACGGCTTCACACAACCCATGAGCATGAGTCACTGCTGCTCAAACAAAGCCTACCTGTGTAGCACACGAACAAAGAAAGCAATACTGGGTCCCCCACCTTCAGCCCAGCAGCCGGGAAATCAAAGCCGTCTCTCTCACACAGAGCACCCAGAAGATCTCCTTCCCAGCTGGCACATGGATGTGTGAACACAAAAGAGCCATCTAAATAAATCCACTTGTGTGGTTGGGCTCAGATAGGTCTGGGTTTGGCTTCTCTGGGTTCTCAGCATCCCCCTGGGCTGTCAAATACAGGAGCCCAGCGAGAAGTCCGTACAAATTCATTACCCCCAGTTCCTGCCATTGGGCTTTTCATACCAGAGAAGGAACAAAATTAGAGAATGCACTTGCCTTTCTTTGAAGAAATTCCAGGTAAGATGCTGCTCCAAGCATCAAGTTGCTATTCTAGTGACGACTCTTTTGTGCAGGTGAATAAGAACCCAGTCACGGGCAATCAACTGCAAAGCTGGATTTTGCAACTCAAAGCCAAATGCCAGCTCCCTGATGGAGAAAGATGAGGTCCCCATGCAAAAACATACTCTCGGGTTCAGAGAGTCAGAAGGAGATGGAAATGTAGAGGTTCATTCATTCAGGAGCTTTTATTGAGAATTAGCAAGCCTCTGGCACTCTCCCAAGTACCAGGCACACAAAAGTGAACAACTTGTTCCTGTCTCCAAAGCACACATTTTGGTGGATTATCCAGTAGTCCAATTAATTCCTAGAAAACATGGCGCCTTGGCACAAGGCATGTAGTGGTGGCACCTTTCTGCATCTATCTCTGCTTCCCCAAAACCCTCGTTTACATTTTCATGATCCTAGTGGCTCTAGGGAGGAAACCTCCTCCAGCCACAGTGCCAGGTGTGAGGCATGTGAACACAAAGGAGCCAATTAATGCATCCCATCTCCAGGCCACCACGGTAGAGGGCTTGGGAGTGGGTGGCCAGCAGGCAGGAATGCTAGCACAGAGGCTCTACGGAGGCAGAGGGATGGAAACAAACACTGCTGCCCTGTCTGCCCCCCAGATGGAAGCAAACTTATGACAAAGCTGTAATATAAAGGGCAGAGGATGAAAAGAATCCGAGAAAACACAACAACAAATCACAACTCCCCACACACACAAACACAACCCCAGACTTCTCAGTCAGATGAACAATCAGAACACTCGCTTGTTCAAGCTGGTGTCTCGGGAACCTACCACTAAAAGCCACCAGCCTAGACACACACTCTTCCATTACCAGATGGGGATCTGAGCCCACAGAGACCAACAACATGTCCGGTTATACAAAATGATGTGATAAGGGAGGGACAGGCCCCCATTCTGAGCCATGACTCCATCTGCAAAGCTGTGAGACATCAGAGGCGTTCCCGAGGCCTCTAAGTCTCCCACACAGGAGACAGTAATGGCAACATCCCAGGTGATGAGGATTAAAGGAAATGAAAACTCTGGAATCACCAAAAGTCAGCTCTCTCTTCTTCCCCGTAGAACTACTGGCCGAAGAGGCTGGTCACTGGACACTCATAAAGGGACAGAGAGAAGGACTTCAGCTGGGTTGTGACTTCAGGAAATCATCAGCGGTCAGTCTAAACCACGCATGCAGCCACACAGACTTCCTCCCCAGGTCACAAGGGCTGAAAGAAAGGCTTTGTCAAAGGGGAAACGAGCTGGTCCTATCACGACAAAGGGGACAGGGGAGCAGCAGGGTAAGAGGACACTGAAAGTGGTGAGCAAAGCTATCCCAAGAAAGGCTGAGCGGCCCGGTGGTCAGGGAGGAATGAGAAGCCAGGACCGTCTCAGCTCTGGTTAACCACATTCCTGGTTTCCACTCAGAAATTTAATTAAACCCCAAATACCTGAATTGCCCAGCTGGCTTACTGGTGACCACAAATTCCCTGAGATTCTGAAAAACCTCCCTGGACAGAACCCAGGGACCCCTAAACAAGTCTGAGGCCAAAGGAGGAGCGGTCATAGACAGAGGTCACCACGGGGAGGGGTCCCAGAGGCACCCCTTTCCTCCTGAGAGAAGAAAATTTCACTGGTGACCCCGTTCTATAATCCCAACAGCTGGAATGATGGCTTTGCTTCTTGCTGCTTAATTTGTAAGACAGAAAGAAATATGACAAAAGAATAAAAATGGAAAAGAGCCAGACTTACAGAGCTCCCAGGGCACAAGTCCACTGTCCTCTCACAAGTGGAGAAGAGCAGAGAGGCTGGAGAACCATGCAAACGCAAAAACAGTCTGTCCCCAGGCCAAGAAAACCCACTGGAAGTGCCCACCCTGCCAGAGGCTGGGCACCTGGGACACCTAATCCCACCCCAGAACTGAGTGAGCCTCAGCCAGAAAACCCAAGACAGGAAGCAATCGCCTTACCCCAGCCACGACCCCGACTGTCCACAGAGCCCCAAGGAAATCTGACATCCACCACTGGGCTCAAAAGGGCATTTCTTAAGCCACTTGATTGTGCAGAAGAGTTCTCTATTTAAAAAAATGAAAACAAATTACCCACTCTTAGCAAAGTTCCTCACTCTATGAAAGTTTGGTCCTGCAGGACAAGTAGGCAGAAAGGATTCACCCTAGAGTTCCTTCAAATAAGGAATCCAGTCTCCATGCTCCACACTTGCTTTTCCCACACCAACACTTACAAAATTACTACTTTTCACAGTGTTTGCCAGAGGAGGAGTTAGGTTCTGCAGGGAAGCTCTAAAAGACCAATGTCTGTCCACTTGGCTTCACCCACCTATTCCTCCATGTCCTCCTCTGTAAAGTGGGGAAGACGCCTGACTATTTCACCAGGTTGAGGGCAAAATCAGACAGGATCTGGGCACGAAAGCACCAGACAAACTCCTGTTTAAATAATCAGGACCTTGGGGGCATGTTAGGTCACCAGACTTCTTAATTTTAAATGAATAACTCCACCCACATAAACTCTGCTGTTCCTTGGTTCCCGAGGCACTGAACTCCAGTGGAGGCTGCTTCCTCAAAGCCAAAAGCACGTCACACCCACTGGGGTGGCAAAAGGAAGAGAGGAAAGGAGGAGAGAGAGGGAAAAGGAAAAGAGACGAAAGGGAAAAGAAAGAACAAATACTGGCAAGAAACTGGAACCTTTGTGTACTGCCAGTAGGAATGTAAAATGGTGTAGCTGCTGCAAAAGACAGTGTAGTGGTCCTCCAAAAAAAAAAAAAAATCAGACACAGAATCACCAAATAATCCAGCAATCCTACCTCTGCTTTGATACCCAACAGCACTGAAAGCAGAGACTTGAACAGATATTTACATACCTACATTCATAACATAATTCACAGTGGCCAAAAGGTGGAAGCCACCCAAATGCCCAGTGAATGGATGGATAACCAAAACGAAGTGCATACACACAATGGGATCAAATTCAGCCATAAAAAGGAAGGAAATTCTGACACTTGCTACAATGTGGATGAACCTTGAGGACCTTACACTAAGCGAAATAAGGCAGATGCAGAAAGACAACTCCTGCGTGAGGTCCCTAGAATGTTCAAATTCCTAGACGCTGAAAGTAGAAGCACAGGTGCCAAGGGCTGGGGGAGGGGAGATTGGGACTCAGTGTTTAACAAGGACCCTTTCAGTTTGGAAGATGAAAGAGGCGGTGATGTGAACGTACTTAATGCTGCCAGAACTGCACACTTAAAAACAACTAACATGGCAAAGTTGATGTGCATATTTTATCACAGTAAGAAAGGTTTCCATTTTTAATCAGGTTAAGTGGTGAAGACAAAACTGCAGAAACGATTGACCCTTCAAGCTCCTGAGGGTTTCGCTCACCTTGTGACGAAGGTGTCCCGCAAGGCCAGCGTTTCAGACACCTTCATTTCCACACACAAAGCACAGCAGAACCCGTCACCCAAAAAGACTACTACATCTTCAAGTTGGTTTCCAACTGGCCCCAAGGACCACAAGGGACCACATGCAGAAGAATCAAAGGGCTTTCACAGATCCTAAAGAAGCATGCAGCAAGCGTTCCATATTTGTGGAATTAAGAGAGTCAAGGGACTGGAAATTCGTCTACAATCAGGGAAAGGAAATACTCCATGGACTTGCCCAAAAGCGTGCCCTGAAATTCCTAATCAATCACTGCACAGACTTGCTGGGCAGACAGGGATGGTCCCTCCCAGCCTGTCCTACGAGGGTTTGTCAGTCTGGTGAAAGCAAAGGAAAGTAAATTACTAAAATGAAAAGAAGTCAAGGACACACTTTCTAGGCAAACGATATACATCTACAAGTTACTAAAATGAGCCCCTAGCGATCAGCACCTTCGAACGAGAGGGCAGGAAGGATGTGCCCACAGAGCTGAGGGTCTGACTGACGTCTCGAGCTTCAGACCTCACCACCAGGCTGAGCACGGCTGCTTCTGCTGAACCCCACACAAGCGCACCTGGTTTCCAGACTCCTGTGCGAAAACCTGTACCAACAAACCAAATATGGGAGGAGAGATGATTCATGCGACAGAAAGAATTCTTGGACAGAAACTTGCTACTTCAGCATTCTTCCAGGTTGCACGATTCCTCCAGGCCTTTTGGAGATCGTGTAATCCACCAACATTGGTTTTCGATAGAGATTTTTTTCCAGCTCAAAATTAGTCTTTACAGCAAGGGAGCCCAAGTGATCTCCAATGGGGTATCCTTAGC